>JAQFVV010007188.1:0-136593 GCA_028023455.1 Epiperipatus broadwayi | reverse complement strand
ATACCAAATACTCATAGATTGCTTTAATTAAACTTATGGTAACATTACCATAAGCAAAGTCAACATCACATTTTTAAATATATCTTAAATTTAAAATTTTCTACTAGATTAGCACAAAACTTAAATGGTGACCCATATAAAAGGGCACAATATATATATATATATATATATATATATATATATATATATATATATATATATATATATATATATATATATATATATATATATATAGACTTTCCAAAAAGTTATTTATTAAATCACCTCAATATTAGTCAACAAAGAAACCTAGCTTCACTTCAATTAATTAATTAATAACCAATAAGATATTATCAATAATATTGTTTTAATGATATAAAATCATATCTAACTTTATAATATAACTCTAATCCTATGGTATTAAAACCATAATGAGACCTAGGATTAGTTACAAAAATAATATTTAACATTAATTTCATAGAAAGTACTTCTCCAATGGCATTGAATATTGCAAGAAATCATATTATAATATATTATTAACTATTTAATAATCTTACAGTAAATCAGGGACTAACTTTACTAACAATAATTTATCTTCTATTATCTTGGAGTAATGTTTAATTTGCTTAATAATCAAAAATACTTCTAAATAATATCTTATTCTTTTAATAACTTTAAAATCAAATTAACATTTTAATGCAAAAATACTTTCACAAATTTTCAGGGTTTACTATTCATTTACAATTAAAATAATTCTAACCCATATAGTAAAATAATAACAGGGCTTATATTGAGATTCCATTACCTATAATATTATAATAACAATAATCCAATCATATTACAACCTTAATATTTTTAATTATATTATGTTCATTAATTATTCATAAAATTAAATAAAAACTCATAAAACTACAATTAACTTGATTATTCTTACTATTGAAATTCTATAATAATAATAAAAATCATACTGAATAATTCTTTTATTCGAATTTCATCAAGCAATCTACAATTTTTAATAATGGCAAAAGTCTCTATACAGTAGTGCCACCCTGTGCCAACCAAAGTAATCAATGGATGCCAGAAGGCTTGTGCATAAAATCCCTATCCATTGATTACTCTGGTTGGCACAGGGTGGCACTACTGTATAGAGAGTTTGCCTTGTTTAATAACAATTATGTGCTAGTATGAGATAGTGATCATGTGATGTTTAGTGGTTTAATTTCTAACCATACTACTATCTTTTATTCACGAAATAATATTCATAACATTCAATTTCATTTCATATCAATAAACAAATATAAAAAAGTTAAAATAATTTTATTAATATATTACTTTTTAAAATTTCTAATTAAAATTATTACCAAAATGGATATTTGTAATGTTGCTTTTCATATACTGTATTAAATTCCTTAAGTATAATTACATTATTATATGCTTTTAGGATATATGATCATAAACCATTAAAATAAAATAAAATTTAGATTGTAATCAGAAGTAGGGTATTATAAAATAATATTTATTTAAACAAGATTGTGTGCTATTGTTTCAAAATCGCTGATACAGATAATAAGTCTCAAGAGGGAAAATCATAATAACATGTAATAACTTTAATTACATATATATATATACACCCGGGTCTGTTTTTATGTGGATTTATTTAATGTGATTTTGAAGTTAAGCAATTCATGTTTCTTTTTAATATCTTTGTATGTGATTTTCTTTTATGCGATAAAAATTATTAGATCAAAAGTTGAGCTCTGGTAATATACTATTACTTTAAATATTATAAATTTCACACACTCACATCATATTTTAAGTAATAGTGCATTATCGAAGTTCGACTTCCATCTAATAATTTCAATATTTTCAGTGCTTTATAATAGTACTGCAATAGATTTTATGCAATAAAGAAGTTCATAATTCACTTAAAATCAGAATTTCCCTATTTTATATACGCACATTAAATTTTACAAGACTATAATGTAAATCTGTTTAAACATTATAGATGAAAAATATTATGTATGTTGTTTTTGCATTTTAAATCACATTCTATTTTTTTTTTTTTTTTTTTTTTATAAAAAGAGTATGTAATCAATTAATCATTTAGTGTCTGCAAGTTTATTTTTAAAAGGTGAGTAACAGTAGTGGGCACAATTAAATTTGACAATTAAAATCTGATTTTTAATTGTAATTAACAATTTAAAAATTACGAATGTGATCTGAAATTAAGTGACGTGAAACGATGAAATTTGATTTTTGAACAGAATTGAAAATTGAAAAATTAAAGACAAAAATAAGAATTTAATTTTTAATTGTTAGTTTTAATTAAATTTTGTCCAACAGTGGTGAGTCGGTGTCTTTTTATTATTGTAAGTCTAAGTTTTTATTTTTATTTTAAACTTTTAGTGTACTCTAATGGAGAGAAAAAAAAACACCCAAGAAAATGAATTTCTTTGGAAACAAAAATTTCAATTTTAAATCGCTTAACAAAATGGGATGGATCAACAGTGATTGGAAAACGTTTTAGTTGTATTTCCTCTTGATTTCATTTAAGGAGAAGCTACAGCACATCACATCACGATGAATCTGATGTCTCAAATAGCGATAATGTTTAAAATACCGTACATGTATGAAAAAAATGTAAATTACGCATAAAAAAATATTGTCAAAATAAGAGTCATTGATCACATGACCCTATCTCTTAAGCTTGCAAGTTATAAAACAATGAGGATTGCCAATTCCTCTACAAGCCTTGTGTTAAATGCTTAGCCAGAGCCAGCACTTAAAATATCTCTGTCAGGAACTCCTCCCCAAACCCCTGGCCATGGTTTAGTGCTTTGGTACTCCTCATAGAGGTGTCACGGTAGGTTCAGACACTAGATCTAAAAATACCAATCAAAAGCCAGCATTTAACTAAAAGTTGTCTATTGAGCGGAAAATCTGAAATTTTCAGACATCTACATGTCTTCAAACCCAGCTATCCATCTCAAAAATAGATATATTGGGCTGATAGATCTTCAGCCATACCATATAGTAGTTGTCTTAGCAATATAAAAATTGCATAAGACTTATGGCAGACTATAAATAGTCAAAATAAGAGTCATGGACCACATGATCCTATCTCTTAAGCTTGTAAGTTATAAAACAATGAGGATTGCCAATTCCTCTATAAGCTTTGTGTTAAATGCTTAGCCAGAGCCAGCACTTAAAATATCTCTGTCAGGAACCCCTCCCCAAACCCCTGACCACTCCTCAGAGAGGTGTCAGGGTAGGTTCAGACACTGGTATGGCTGAAGATCTATCAGCCCCATATTGCTATTTTTGAGATGGATAGCTGGGTTTGAAGACATGTAGATGTCTGAAAATTTCAGATTTTCCACTCAATAGATTTAGTTAAATGCTGGCTTTGGGTTGGTATTTTTAGATCTAGTGTTTGAACATAACCTGCACCTCTCTGAGAAGTGCCAAAGCACGAAACCATGGTCAGGGGTTTGGGGAGGGGTTCCTGACAGAGATATTTTTAAGTGCTGGCTCTGGCTAAGCATTTAACACAAAGCTTGTAGAGGAATTGGCAAACCTCATTGTTTTATAAAAATATATTGTTTTGAATAAAATTAAATACTGTAGTTAATAAAAAAAGTAAAAAAAGTTTGTCTTGTATCAATTTTTTTCAAATATGAAATTTTTTATTAGTCATATTTTACTTTCTTATTTTTTTTTATTCGAATTTTAAAGTAATTATATGTTGTTGCTTTGCTTTTATGTGATTTTTGAAAAATTACAGTATGTATCCCCCATTTTTTAAGGTAAGTTAAGTCTATTTTTGTGTGATTTCTTTTGTGCGTGTTTTTTGAGGAACCTATCTACCGCATAAAATGAAACCCAGGTGTATATATATATAGTAATTCTCTCCCAACACCTCTCCTGCCTTTCCTAACAACAAATACCCAGGAGTGCCAATTCTATTAATCATAGAATAAAACACTAATCTGATCTCACTTAAAATCATTAATGAGGCTTTTAAAATGCCCTTCTACCTTAGCTTAGTTCAGTTGGGGATACAGAGGTCTATAGGGTGTAAAATGTATATTAGACATGGGAGGAAACATTATGATTAATAGGAACAAAGCATCTATTAAGTTCTCAAATAAATAAAGAATTATAATTGGTAAAGTTCTACCATTTAAATTGACAAGTTATAGTCTATGCCTCATCTCCTTCCATTATCCACATTGAACAACTTCTACTGTGTTAAAAAATTAAATTAATAAATAAAGATGTAATGCTGATCAACTATACTGTATGGTAAGTTAAAGTTAAATATAAAATAAAATATAACATTACTTAACTGTTTAATTGTTCAGTAATTTCAACTAGTTAACTAAATTAATGTCTGCTTTAAATAATAAGTGAATATCTCAGGAAATTAATTTATTGCATGGCTTAATTTTAAATTTATATTTTCCAACAACTACTAATTACTATTATAAAGGTAATGATACAAATTAAGCATTATTCTGATAAAATGGTAACAGTTAGATAATGAAAGAAATAGGGTGCATTTTGATTTCAATTCATCATGTAAATAATAACTAAATGATAAAAATTTCAGAGAATCATTAAATATTCAACATTTCATACAGTGTTTGGATCAAGAAAGCAACATCATCAAATCTGGACATATTCATCATTAAATTACAGCCTGGTGCAATCATATCATATTAGATATGTAAACATGTGTGCCTGTGTGGAAATATGGAGTACGAATGCATGTCAAAGAAGAATTCTAATCACACCTTTAAATAAATAAAATACTTATTTACAATATAATTTAAACAAACATTTGGTCTTATAATCTATGTATATACATGTTTTAGATGTTTCTAACATCAATGGTTAAATGGTCTACACAAGAGCAAATAACATAAAGATAACGTTTTATATTTTATGTTAACATACGCCAGCTACCAGTGCATTCTGATAGACTTGCAAAAGAAACATTATAATGCTAGTACTAAAATAATAACACAAACTAAACTTCCTGATATTTTACTTGCAAAATTTACTCCAGCTATCAGTCAATTCTGATAAGCATATGACACAGAAATATTATAATAGTACACCAAGATAATTAAATATAAATTTATTCTATATTTAGTATTTTATTTTCAATACACTCAAGCTATCAATCAGTTCTGATATGCTCATGAAAAATAAAACTCTATTAAATACTGACACTAAATGACAAGATGAAACTAAAGTTCTTGGAATTTTAATTCAAATGCACATCAAATAAAATGAGAGGGGTTTAAATCTAAGAGTAACAGTAAGAGGTCAAACTATAGTTTACAAATTAAATGAATAATTCTATTAATTAGCTACACCTCTCTTCTCTTGCTTGCTCATTCAGGTGAGGATGAAACATTATGAGAGTTGATGGTATAAAATCTAAATAATTAATATGATATGATTTGAACAATAATTACAAGTTACACATTAATGATGGATTTCTCCATACCTTCCAAACTAATAATTTATGCATGTGTCTGAATTACGATATCTGTTATAAAATAATTAATATTACAAAATCTTATTGGTTTACTCATGAAATTGGGATAAATATTATAATATGGATGATGATCATGGCCAACCAAGCTTTAATACTAATTCTGCTTTAGCTGTTCTGTGAGAAAAAATCAATTCTACCTTTATTTTCCTTTTTTATCAGCAAATTATCTTACACTTGGCTATGAATAAATGATGAAAAACATTCCATAGGGCACATGAGGGATAAAAGACTTTCATAACTAATCATTTAAATAACAATACACAATAGCTCCTAAGTCTAACTTCTGAGACTTAAAACAAACTGGTGTGGACATGGTCTCATCACCAAAAAATCAGGGAAATACACTACTTGGCTTCTTATACTATAATTCATAAAATACAACTACTAAGTTTGTAAGATATAATCTACTCCTAACAAATATTTCAACAAGCTAAGGGAGAGCTTATCTCTTTCCAGAAATATATTACATAACATAAATAATTTCATTCTGCATAGCCACTAAATACAGTTCAATCTAAGCATAATAAAGAAATAATAAATTCATACTTAAATAAATCTCTAAACTTTCAACTTCTCTTGGCACATTTTCATTGTCCGAAACCAATGGGAATTAAATTATTTATACTTTCAATTCAAATATTTTATTATAGCTAAATTAAATAACAGAAACGTATATAGAAGCATAATAATGCACAAACAATTTCAAATCATTTTGGTAAGAAATACTGTAATGATATTAATTAATAAATTGTAAAACTAATAGTGAATAAGTCTCATTTCTAACAAGTCTAATATTTTAACTTGGAAATATACTAATTATTGTTAAATAAGCAAGGCGAAATAACTTCTAGTAAGTAAAGACAAAATAATTCTTTTAATGCATTCAGCATTAAAAAAAATTAAAATAAAAGTTTGGTTTGGGATATACAATAAACCTTTAAAATTGGAGTAAAATGATTATTAAGAAATAATATTTATGACTTCATGAAAACACAAAGATAAATGACAAATTTTATATAATGAGCTTTTTTCAAAAATGAGCTGTTCATCCCTTAACAGCGAATATATATTTCTATTGCTAACATGTGCGTATAGAAATACAAGCACACAAGAAAACTATATAAAATATTACTAATTATCCAGTATAATATTTTTCCATATTATATTTTGGTGAGAAGAAACATAAAAATAATAATTATAACAAAAATAAAATCATAAGACAAATTTTTAAATCTATCTGTCTATTAAATGCTAACAAATAATAATAATCATTAAAGCTTTTTTTTTGGGTTGAAATAAAAAGTTTATTTGTAGTCTGTAAATGACATATTTTAGTCATGTATTAAACGATGATGATCATTGGCATAAGTATAAATATTGATAAACATTTAACAAGTTCCTGCAGGGAGATAAATATAATTAATTTGGATCCAATTTAGCAGCATTTCAAAGTTTTTAGCAATAGCTAATGAAACCGCTGGCAATATTACATATGAAAATTCTTCATTACGGCAATAAACATTTATTATAACATAAGTAGAGCAATAATTTATTACTTAATTCATTAGATATATCTAAGCATTCGTTCTGAGTTTTCAAAGGCCATTCATTAAGCAAGTTACCACTCAGTTTATAGAATCCATTTAAATTCACATAAGTTTATTGATAACATATTTTTTTTAAAAAAATCAAATGCAAACAAGAACAATAAAATGAAAGAAGTTCACATTAAGTTTTATGCTATTCTATCCATTCATTTATCTGCACATTTAGAAATAAGTCAGTAATTAATCCCTTAAATTATGCGTTACACATTTGTTCCTCATTTTAGATTCAAATGGTTAAGTAAATGTTTTAACAATAATAATAATAAAGCAGGTTAGAATAAATTATTCACACATATATTTCTGTTTAAACTTCATTCCTTTATAGTTAGCAAAAATTACTAATAAAGAGTTCTTGAGGTGTTTAGTAAAAGAGTTCATAACTTTTCCAAAATAATAATAGAGTTCATACATCCCAGTAGAGAGTAAATCAAGGTAAATCAAACTTATCATGTAAATGTACATTTCAATGACTTCATTAATATTAGGATTAAGATTTAAATAAAATAATTTTGAAATATAAACACGCATTTCCATTACTTCTTTAATATTAGAAATTAAACTTAAATGGTTTATAATATAGGCAAATATATGCATTTCAAATGATGGCTTTAGAATTTAAAATAGTTAATTAAAAAACAAGGAAGTTGTATATTATTTTACCATTGTTTAAGCTGGAATGTTCCAGAAAATTAATAATGGTTTTTCACTTTCAAACATGGGTCATGGAAGAATCAGCTTGTAGAAACAAAATTGTACTAATAAAAACTTTTATTGGGAGAGAAATGATGAAATCAGAAAGCAAAGTGAAGTTCAGTGAAGTCAAATGAAATCAACTCTTGGTAAAAAGATTTCCTCTTTTATATATCCCAGACAATTACCCAAGCATCTGTTCTTCCAATAATCCAAGGTCATTTGAAAGTTCAAAGGTCTCTAGACACAGAATTGCTCCACCAATTGCACTGAAATTTAATTAGCAGAAAAATATGCAAGAAACTTTTTGTCTTGAAAAAGAAAAAAAGAAAAAAAAATCATTTTGTCTTTTTTAAAAAATATATTAAATTGAACTAATAATAAAATATTATGTATTTCCAAAGTAACATTATAAAACTAATGATAATTATTTTAGAAAATAAAATATTTAATAGTATATTTGTTGTTTAATAATCTACTAATCCAGCAATCCATTGATTCATTTAAAATGTAACTAAGATGGTTATTCAAGCTATTGGCTGTGAAATCAAATATTTTGCTATGAGACATGATATTTGGTGGTTTAATGAAGTACATGAATAGAAAATGAAGCTGAAAGATGGCACAAACATACATAAAAATTCACAAATACTATGCCACAAGTACTAAACTGATCTGACTGAAATGACAGTTTCTATGATGATGGTTTAATGAAGTATATGAATAGAAAATGAAGCTGAAAGACCACAAGTACTAAACTGATCTGACTGAAATGACAGTTTCTATGATGACGAGCCAAACATATTGCACTATTTACACTATACATTAAAATATTATAAGAGAATCATCTAAACAAATATCAATACTGTTCTGTAGACAAATAAAACAAACTTGGAATTAACTTAAACTAAACTGACAACTTCTATGACAAGCCACCCCCTCTCTATCATTAATTCCTCACTAAAAAAAATATTAAACATCTCAAAGCCTTCAAATTATATCTATAAGTGCTTTTAAACATAGTTTTAGGTCATTAATAAAACAAAATTTAAATTTCAGGTTATTTCATTTTTTTTAGTAAGATACTATAAACTGTTACTGAAACAGTGCTACATAATTACAATCAATATTTTTGCTGCCTACCCAGAAGGTTACAATATATATATATATATATATATATATATATATATATATATATATATATATATAACAAACTAACCAAAGGAAATACATATATAAACAAAAAAAGACTTATAAATCCAATAAATAATATTATATTTCAACCAGAGGACTGGTTTTCATCAGAAAGAAAAAAATACACAGTAAAATGGCGATAATCAAAAATTACAGATTTGGTAAAAGAGTAAAAATTTAACAAAACCCCCCTGATTGGTCACAAAATCTAACACAGAATATCTATCCAATCAATGACAAAATTCAAACAAAAAAAAAACTACATTCCCTCCTAATCAAGCTTAAATTCTATTTAAATTAAAATAAATATAAAAATAAAAAATCCAAAATTAAAAATTAAAATATACATATGTGCATACCTAGAAAAATTAGACTATGCTCACATACAAAAAATAGCTGTGCTCACATTAATATTCATTAGAAACTAAAATACTTATACATTTTAATCAAAAATTATAGTTAGTGCAAAGTACAGTAATTTATAATAACTAATTATTTATCTATATACCAATTAAACACAGATATTAAACATCCATATAATCAATCTTTACATAAAAAACCTCATGTAAGAAAATTTTCACATAAAAAACTCACATATAGAAATCATTTAGGAGACCAGGTAACCCCGAGATGTAATAGTTCCAGTGTTTAAATTCAATCCATGTGGTTCTAAGGTCTTGAATTTAAAAATAAAAAAACTGTCCCCCTTTTTTTTTTTTATAATATTATTTATTGGATTTATAAGTCTTTTTTTGTTTATATATATATTGAACCGGATGGCTGCAGAAAGGAGTTTGCTATTAACTGAAAGAAGACCCTTTGATTCCTCTTGGAGACCTTAAAGGAACTGAGCAGTACAAATTCCTAATGTCCACTCCATACGTTCTTGTCATTGTAGCTGTTATTACCATGTGATTATTCATATAGTATACGAACATGGATGGGCTGCTCACCAACATGCATTAGCCAGCATGGTGAGTTTATTGGCTTTTTACCTCTGAGTTCAAGATCAAGAAACACCATGGTCTTTCTTCTCAGTGCCTGATAAGGCAGAATGAATGTTTGTGTAAATGATAAATATTTTTCCAATACATATATACAATTATGACAGACAAAAATAAAGCATGGCCCTTATTCCCAGGAGGCTGTAAAGTCACCAACCAAGGCAGCGGTTGGTGGCCGAAGGCGGAAGGTGCTAAGAATCTCCTGATTGCGGACCCAGGCTGCCATTTGATGATGACTTTTTATTTAAGTACTTACAACTTCAGATCACTTTCAAGTGAAGGAAGATTACAAGAATTAGAAGAAGAACTTTCTTATATTAAATGGGACATTATTGGACTTTGTGAAGTTAGAAGAAAAGGTGAAGAGACAATTGATTTAAAAAGTGGACATATACTCTATTATAAAGGCACAAATATTGGAATTACAAGTGGAGTCGGATTAATTATAAATAAAAAGTGGAAGAACAATATTGTGAAGATTAATGGTGTATTGGACAGAGTGGCAAGATTAGTTATACAACTTAATAGCAGATACCAAATGCAGATAATTCAGCTTTATGCCCCAACAAGTTCTCATAGTGATGAAGTAGTAGAAGATTTTTATATGGATGTACAAAAGGCTTTTGATCAGAGTAAACAGCATTTTAAAATTGTTATGGGAGACTTTAATGCTAGAATTGGTAAATAAATGAAAGATGAAAGTGCTGTAGGTAATTTTGGTTATGGTAATAGAAATGAGAGAGGTCATAGACTTGTGGAGTTTGCAGAAAAAGAAAAACTTTATATTATGAATTCTTTTTTTTGAGAAAAATGTTAGAAGGAAATGGACATGGAAGCATCCAAATGAAGGTACAGCAGAATTGGATTATATTTTGACTAACAGGAAATACATATTTCAAGATTGTAATGTTCTTAATAAATTTAACACAGGAAGTGATCATCGATTAGTAAGGTGTAAGATATGTGTTAATGTAAAACTAGAGAGACAAAAATTATTAAGAAAAACAATATTTACAACAGTTGATATTCCTAATCTTCAGAAACATTCTAATGAATTTAAATTAGAACTTAAAAATCGGTTTCAAGTATTGGGAAATTTTGAACAGGATTCAGATTTGAATGAAATTAATATGAAAATAACTGATACACTTTTAAACACTGCAACAAAGATAGCTGGTAGAAAAAAACAGCAATTGACCAATAAAATTTCTACTGAGACTAGAGAATTTATGAAGAAAAGAAGGAATATGAAGATATACAAAAATGATGCATTAAAAAGAATTGAATGTCTTGAATTTTGTAAAATGGTGCGGAAAAGAATTGAAAATGATATAAGAAAGTATAACTGTGAACTAGCAAGGAAAGCTGTAGAAGAAAATAAAAGTCTTAAGAATGTAAAACAACATTTTGGTATTCGTAGGAAATTTATATCTGCAATAAGAAAAAAAGATGGAATTATTACTAAAAAGAGAGATGACATCATGAAATTGGTAGAAGATTTTTATCAAGAATTATATAGTAATAAAGAACAAGTACCTCCTATATCTATTACATCTTCCAAATTGCCCAGAATTTTAAATGAAAAAGTGAGACATGTAATTAAATGTATGAAGAAAGGAAAGGCTCCAGGTAATGATGGAATTATAATTGATATATTAAAAGAAGCAGGTGAAGAAATAGAATTTTTTTAGCAAAGTTATATACCAAATGTCTAAATGATAAAGATGTACCGGATGATTGGAAGAATAAAGTAATAATATTAATATTTAAAAAAAGTGATAAAGAAGATATTAGAAATTACAGACCTATCAGCCTTTTATCAGTTTTATATAAAAAATTTTACCAAGATAATTACAACTCATCTACAGAGAACATTGGATTTCCACCAACTAAGAGAACAAGCTGGATTTAAAAGTGGTTTTAGTACAATAGATCATATTCAGGTGTTGAGAGAAGTTATAGAAAGGACAAATGAATATGAGTTGTTATTATGTTTTGGATTTGTAGATTATGAAAAGGCATTTGATTCTATAAACATTTCTTCAGTGATTAAAGCATTGGATCATCAAGGTATAGATCCAGGATATTGTCATATTTTAAAGAATATTTATAAAAATGCAACAGCAATAATTAGATTACATAATGAGACTGGAAAAGTCAACATTGAGAAAGGTGTAAGACAAGGTGACTCCATATCTCCAAAACTTTTTACAGCAGTGCTGCAAGAAGTATTTTGTGGATTAAAATGGGAAACTAAAGGAGTGAAAGTAAATGGAGATTATTTAAGTACTTTAGATTTCGCAGATGATGTAGTTGTTTTTGCAAATAATGCTTCAGAGCTGCAGGATATGTTGCAGGAATTATCAGATGAAAGTAGGAAAGTAGGACTAAAGATAAATGTTAAAAAGACTAAAGTAATGTTTAATCGATTTGCTCAAAATATGAAAATAAAGATTGATTATGATGAATTAGAAGAAGTTAACAGTTACAAATACCTTGGTCAGATTATTAATACAGATGGAAACATAATGGAGGAAATTAATCATAGAATTAAACTTGGTTGGAGTGCTTTTGGTAGAAATAACTTGATACTAAAAGGAAATATGCCTATGTGTTTGAAAAGGAAGGTTTTTAACAAATGTGTTTTACCAGTTCTTACTTATGGATCTGAGACTTGGACACTTAATAGAAGAGCAATACAGAGACTTCAGACTACTCAAAAAAGTATGGAGAGATGTATGTTGGGAGTAACAATAAGAGATTGAAAACGCAAAGTATGGGTAAGAGAACAAACAGGTGTTACTGACCTCATTGAAAAAATTAAAAGATTGAAGTGGAGTTGGGCTGGACATATTGCTAGAAGAGATGATAATAGATGGACAATTGAAATTTTAAACTGGATTCCAAGAGATTGTAAAAGACCCAGAAAGAGACCACATGTGAGATGGATGGATGAAATAAGAAATTGTGTAGGGTGATGTGGAGAAGAGAAGCTAAAGATCGGAGAAGATAGATTAAACTTGGAGAGACCTTCATTCTGCAGTGGATTGATAATGGTTGATAATGATGATGATGATTGAAGCGGATACTTTATCTGCTTCAAAGGTTCCTTCGCAAAATTAATACTAACTTTTATTTTTATAAAGTTATTTAAAAGTTTTATATGATATAGTGCACATACCAGCTATATTTTAAAAATTCTATAATTTTAAATTTGCAATAGATTTTACTTTTAAAAATCTTTTTTTTTTTTTGACAGTTTAATTTTTTTAAAAATCCATTTGTAAACACATACTAATTAAATGTTTTTTTTAAAATTCTTTTAAGAAAGCTTTTAATTTTTGGAAAGTTTTAATTGCATGCCTTTTTCTTTTATTTTAATTGTAATTTATTTTAATTTATTTGTAATAACAAAAGCTGAGACTTGTTTTTATATTTATTTATTTATTTTTAATTAATTTTTATGTAAGATAACTCCCTGGTCAGAATTTTAATTAAGATTAAGCTTGAGATAGGGATTATCCCTGGTCAAAATCTGCTGATTAGAGATGAAATGGGAGATAATGGCTCACATAAATAACCTTTGATCTCAGATTGATGATTGTTTTCTTGATAAATTTTTTTGTGCTGCTGTTATAAAAAATTTTCTGCTGACCAATTTTCGCTGGTGATTTTTATTATTCTACTGGTGATAGTTATTCTGGTGCTGCATTACCTGATATTCATGAGTATTTTATTACAGACTACTATTTTTCAAATAGGAATCATCACTACAGAATGGCAGACATATACTCCATGAAGAATCTTCACCTCATGTCATGCTAAACTTTCTCAAGATGAACTCTGGAGCTCCTGATTGTCCCACCAAAATCATGCATTAAAAGCTTGATCCAGAACTGACCCTAGAATTGCCTCCCAAACTGATAGAATGAAAATCTAATATCTTCATCAGAACTTTCCAGTAAAATAAACTGTGTGCTGCTGAAAGATATCCGCAAAATCTAACCTTATGCTGCAACACAATTTTCATATTCTGATCAGGGTTAAATGTTTAGTTAAATCTTTTTTATAAAGTCTTAGATTAAACTTAAAAAAATATTTTTATACCGTGTGATCTATTAATTTTAATATTCTTTATTGTATGTATTTTGTGTTTATTTTTGCATGTAACATTGTCTCAGTTTTGAGAGTATGTATTTATGCTTTTAAACTTTTGTTTTAGACAGTGTATTGTGAGGTATATTTTATATGCTTAATGTATTTTTTTATTACTAACCTTTGCTAAATGCTTTGGCAGATCTTTGTAATTTTCTTTAACTCATCTGCCCCTCTTGTATTACCTTATAATTAACTTTAAATATGTTCAGTTTGTCCTTCTTGTAGTCTGGTAGTTTATCATGTTTAGTGTTTCTGGTTTTCTGAAATTGGAAATTTTGCTTCTTCTTCCTATGATTATATAAGATCATAATCTTTTCTCATGTTTTTTTCTTGTATGTGGTCCAACCTTGACTTCCTCAAATGTGGTTAAATCATGAGCTGCTACGTGGACAATATGACATCGTTGGTTCTGATGTTTTATTCCAAGGAAAGCTTGTCTCACACTGTTTTATTTTAATCTTTAAGATATTATCAACCCCCTTTTAAATTTGTAGGTGAGAAAATGAACTTATCTACCAGAGTGTTTATTCTTTCAAACTCTCATACACTCTCTGGTAAATACGCTCATAAATCTAAGTCAAACTTTTATATTTTGTTTGCAAGATTTTCATTTGTTTTTTTTTCTTTTGGAATTTAATAAACTTATAAATTATTTAAAATTAGTTTGACTGACATTTGTCTCTGTTGTATTTTCTCAATTGTCTGAACAATCTTAACAAGATCCTGCTCTCCCTGGACCTAGTTGGTGGAAATCATCATCATTAACTTTGATCACAGTAAATTAAATTTTCCAGGTATGCAGTGACCTGGTGGCACCCACTGTGATCAAAAGAAAATAATCATCCAGTACAATATATTTATGATATTTTCAATTTGCACATTAATATCCCCTATAACCATTATTCTCATCCCCTTTTATTTGAAACTCTGTATATCTTTAACTATTCACTCATATATGCAACTGTTCCATTTCATTATAATTGGACTATCTCTAGTGACCATATACACTTTAGTCACCATCCATTCTTATCTTCATAACCTTATCTCAAACCACAAATGTTCTTGACATTTAACAATATTTAAATATTGTTTTGACATAACTGGTATACAACCACCCATTTTTTCTTTTCTATTTATACCCTACCATACAAAGTCATCCATTATAGGGTTTTCTTCTCTTAAATGTGTTCCCACTTACTGATAATACCTCAGATTCTTTATCTTTAACTGCTTTGTTTAATTCCAGCCACTTCGCTGGTCTCCTGCCACCTTGGGTTTTTAAATATTCAATTTTAACAATTTTTCCTTTCCTAACTACTCTTTTATAATTTATTTTCACTCTTTCTTCTCCATTTCATTTATTAATAACTTGCTTACCATTAATTTTACAGACCCATTTCTCTCCACATCTTCATTTATACCAATGTCAGCTACCCTCTGTTTATTTCTTACATCCTGTCCATTCTTCTTCTTTCTGATAACACTACAATTTAAAAGCCCACCCCTCTTTATATGTTTTTAAACTAAATTTTTTATAAATCAAGCTCTCTAATGTTTTCCTGAAGGTTTGTGATGATGGTGTTTTATTTGTATATTGGACTATTTCCATCATCTAATATGTGTATTGAATGTCTTCAGAAAAAATTTAACTTTATTTAAACATTCCAAATATATTCAACTGTTAGTAATAGCACATCAAACAGGTTAGTATATGCACAATGTTCTGAGAGATATTTATTATTATCCCCTTTTCTTCAGGTGTTGCTGGCCTGACCAGTGACAGTACTAGCATGGGATTCGAACCTGGGTCCTTAGATTATTGAATTTTAAGGTAATGCTCTGTCCTTTGGCATACAAGACCCAGTTCTTTGTCAGGAATTCTAGACCCTAGTAAGCTTTGATGTGGAAAGTTTATTCATGAATGTATCACATAAAGATGCATTGTCTACTGTAAGGAAAAGATTAAATGGTGATAAATAGATTACAAACCAGAATATCTCTCCTTATTGATAGTATAATGGAACTATTAACATTCTGTATAAAAACAAGCTACTTTTAATACAACACAGAATTTTTCCAACAAAATCAGGGAATGGCTATGGGCTCACCATTGTCTCCCCTGATTAGCAATATTTCCATGAAATAACTTCAAACCACAGCCATAAAAACTACTCCATATCCACCTAAAGTTTAGCTTCACTATATGGATGATACATTTGTTGTATGGCCACATGGTGAAGCACTGCTACAAATTTTCTGGACACCCATCAACAACATACCCCCTTCAAAAAAAATCACAATAGAACCAGAACAAAACAAAAATGGGCATTCTTAAATGTTCTTGTGATAAGACTCCCTCATAGAAAAATCAAAACTCCTGTTTACTGAAAACCTACACATACAGCAAAATATTTAGCCTCTACATCCAATCACACCAGCAACACAAAACATGTAATTATACTATCACTATGAAACAGAGCAAAAAAAGTTTATTCAAAAACCAGCGATTTGGAAAAAAAAAAGATTAAAACAGGCAAAACTCACTAAGAGGTGGTGGTCATGTGATGTTTATTGGCTTAAAAAGAAAAGATCTATATAAAACAAACTATTATGAAAAATGGTTATCCATCAGCTGTTGTTAAAAAAATGTTAAATAGACAACAAAAATAACCATCAGGAGAAAAGACAATTATTGGTAGTCATACATTCCACAAATAGCAGACAAATTAAGAAAAATATGCAATCAGTATAACATCAGAACAGCTTTCCAGGGCAACACCACACTATGAGGAATTGTAACATCCACAAAGCCTAAACTTGAAATGCTGAAAAGAAAAAAACTGCATCTATGAAATACCGTGTGAATGTGGAAGAATATATATTGGTGAGACCAGTCATTCCATTGAAAAGCAGTTGCAAGAATATAAACTGATGATTAGAAGAGAGAAAACGTGTCTAAGGTAGAAGACCATGTATGTATTACTGAACATATGTTCAATTGGGAAAATACAAAAGCATTGGATAGAGAAGAAAAAGTACAAAGAAGAAAATTTAAAAAAGCTGCTCACATGACAATGGCAAAAAATCCCATAAGTCAAGCTAGTGTGACTATACATAATTTATGAAAACCACTATTCAACTTTGCTCTTAGAAAAAAGTGGAGAAATCAGGAGAAACCTCATAGATAAGTATATGAAATTACTACATACTGTTGCCTTTGGCAGGATGGCTCAGTTGGTTAGAGCGTTACCTTAAATTTCAATAATCAAGAATCTAAGGACACAGGTTCAAATCCTATGCTAGTACTGTCACTGATCAGGTCAGCAATACCTGAAGAAGAGGGAAGAATAATACCTCCCAAAACATTGTGCATATACTAACCTGTTTGATGTGCTATTACTAACAGTTGAATATTTAAATAAAGTTAAATTTTTCTAAAGACATTCAATACACATATTAGATGATGAAAATAGTCCAATATAAAAATATAAGCTCCCTAATACTTCCTCATTTTGCTAAATGTAATTCATCTTTACTATATAACTCCCTTTTACAAATAAAAAAAATCCCACACATAACATCATTTCTCTCACACAATTTTTACAATCTCTCATTTATAGAACATGCTCTATCTAAGATACATCTATTGTGAAATCATGGTAATAATCCAACTATTCCTACTCTTTCTTCAATCTTACTCTCAAATTCTTAATCAATTCTGTGTATTCATCTATTATTCTCTCTGAAGGCTCTGAAAAATAATTTGTTTGAACCATAACATACATATCTCTACTCCCCAGTTTCTTTATCTTATCTGTAATATCCCTAATTCTAGGGTCCAAGCAGAAAACACTTATCTGTGGAAGCATGTACTACATACAATATGCTTCCTTTTCAGAGAATGATTTTGGTTACTCTAGGGTACCCCTTCGTATTTACTAATTTTTTTCCAGTTTTGTTTATAACTGTATTAACAAATGTATTTCTTTATTGCATTAACTCAAAAATCAACCTGGAAAATTTATTTGCATAAGAAATCATTTTTTCTAGTAGACTTTTAAATTAATGGTCTTTTTAATTCTATTTGAGTGTGATGACAAAATTTATAAAACGTTTTTTATTAAAATTTATTCTTATTTTTTTCAAAGTAATTTATTATTATAATATTATTACATTGGCAACTATTACATTGTAACACTTAGTTTTAATTTGATTATCTAGGCTGATCATGTTCTTTTGCTGTTTTACAAAGTTTGATTAATGATATTAGTAAGTGTATACAGCAAATAATTTGTCTGTAGATGTCCTTAGATTTTCAGTGGCTGGCATATGGCTCTTCTCCTTGCTTCTCAAATAAAAGTCTTAAGTATATATTCAAGTAATTTCCTGCTTGTATTATGTTTTATACACATGTCACTGCTCAGATCTACTTTTATGAAACAAGTACTTTAGTATATCTTTTAGTTATTACATTTATTCGTACTATGTAATTGTAAAGTATATCTAACTATAAATGTATTTTTTACATGAAGGTTAATAAAAAAAAAACAACAAAAAAAAAACTTACATTTTTATTAGCAGTTTTGAGCTAGGTTCTAAATATTTTTTTGCTTTCAAAACATAAACTATTAAATAATAACGTTCACATGTGGCAAAACTTAAAATAATTTGTCAATGCATTTTATTGTTCGTGAGACAGATGTTAACGAATGAGTGGTCATAGATTGGTATCATTTTTGCAGGGAAGAAGGTGTTATACATTTTGACAGAAATTCAGCACTTGTCGGCGGATTTGATGACAATGGCAAACCACAGGTAGTGGAGATCGATGAGTTGTATTTCTTTTACCAAAAACACCATAGAGGGACAATGAGAAAAGGCCATTGGGGGTTCGGTGGGATAGAGAGAGGGTCAAAAAAGGGTTTTTAACAGAAATTTAAGATAAATCAGCTGCCACTCTGGAACTGTTCATACAGTAACACATTTTACCTGGTATGCTTATAATCACTGACAGCTGGTGTGCCTATAGCAACATAAGTGGTCTAGATAATGGTATATACCTTCACTCTATCATCATCCACTAAGACAATTTTGTTGGCCTGGACAACAAACTCTTCCAAACTAATGATGTGGATGAGAGCAGAGCATAAGCTAAAATATAAATTTGGTAACCAGCAGAGCTTTGTTTTCATCCTACCTGAAGGAATTTGCATTTAGGGGTATGCATGAAAATGCCACTATTTTCGAGAATTTCCTCGTGTGCATAGCTCAAAACTAGGCATAAAAGGGTATGTTTTTTTAAATTTTTTTATTAACCATAATTAGCCACAAAGTATAAACTATTTGCTTATTAACCTTTATGTAAAAAATACATTTATAGTTAGATATACTTTACAATTTAACGAAAAAAATATAGTTCATTTTTTTAAAAATAAAGGGCGAAATAGTTGTGGCCACTAAAAGTCAGTTTTACCAGCGTTTTAAATGTTCCAAAGTTACCATTAAAGATGATTAATAAAGTCTCATGAAAATCTCTGATTTCTAACAGAAGCACTTAATCCACAATGAATAACGTTATTATTTTCTTTTTAACTGAGAGCCAGAATTAGCAACTATCCTCATATCAGCCTCTTCTCCCCAGCTTCTCTGTCTTTCACTGATAACAAAATTAGGCTAAATAAGTCTCATTTAGGAAATGACTTTAGTTTCAACTGCATTTTCCTTGAAAATCTTTGAATTATAACTGAAGCATTTAAATGACAATGAAAAACGTTATTATTTTTTTTATGTGTGAGATATACAGCATCAGCAACGATCTTCATAGCCTTTTCATCCCCTCCAACTGCAAAAAAAAAACTAGGATTCAGACTTCCAGAAACCCCCCTCCCCAACACTCAGACACCCTCATTCAGTTATCAAAGTTGAGAGAAACTAAGTTTTCTTTCAAAATTGATATCTCTATAATAATCTGTAACAATTTCTATGGCTGTCATGTAATTTTCTTACCGTTTTTAAGAAAATAAGTGATTATTATTATTTGTGAACAGATGATGACTAAAGTCATATATGAAAAGAGAGCTAAAAAACTACTCTTTTAACTAGGTATACTTGTGAAAAAATCCAGTTTCCTAAACTAGGTAATAAGAAATTAAAACAGAGAGCCGGTAACAGAGTGAGTCATCTGGAGTTTTTTTTTTTTTTAAGTGTCATAGCATCGGCCGGGATGCGAACCCGGGCAACTGCCTGCAAGTGCAAGGCAGTCGCGCTGACCTCTCGACCACCAATGCAAGACGAGTCATCTGGAGTTGTTTGTATAGTATTACATATTGGCATTAGAACTTTTGCAAGGTATTTGTATTCTGTGTGGATTTATCCATATTATCATTGATTTTTAAAATAAATTTATGAACATTGTACATAATCATGAAGTCCTGCAAAAAATAAATAGCCCTAAAATATTAAAAGTAAATAGGCGGACATCACTAAAGCTTGGAGAAAAAATAATATATAGTATATGTTAAGTTTTTAAATATTTTACTTTAAAGTACTTCATAAACCAACAGAAAACAATATAATAATACGAGACAAATGTTTCAAAGATATTTTAATATTATTACTTATTAGGAATAATTTCTAAAATACACATCGTGCATAAACCAAATTTTCCTTCCATTTCAAAACATTTATTGTGGAGTCATTTTAAAGAGAACAAAAAGAAAGAAAAAAACATTACAAGTTGTAAAATTCCAAAATTCATAACATTAGGATAACATGTTAAATATTAATACACAGAACAATAATACTAACTGTGATTCAAAAAGACCTGCTAAAAATATAATAATTTTGAGACAGAATGACTAACGAACGATCTTGAATATTTGGCAAACTATTGAAAAGCCTAAACTAGAGTTTAAGCAGGGTTAAATAAAGCTACCAAAATTATTTTTATTAGGCAAATATATTTGTGTGAAAGAATTGAATCAGCGAGAAAATAAACTGAAAAATTCTTATAGGCAGAACAAAGGAATCCAATATTGCCAAAAAGATTTATTAGGACTTCCCCTTTTTTTAGAGTAATATATATATATACACTGACTGAAGGTTTGTAATGATGGTATATTATAAGATGTGATATGTTGGACTATTTCCATCATTTATGAGTGAATGTTGAATTTATAGAAAATTTTAAACTTTATTTAAACTCAGTTGGTAGAGCATTTGCCTTAAATTCGATAAACAAGAAGCTAAAGGTGCAAGTTCAACTTCTAAGCGAATATTGTCACTGTGCATATAGGCCAGCAACACCTGAAGAAAAGTGGAGAATAATACTACCCGAAACGTTATGTAATTACTAACCTGTATTGTCTATTTGTATGTTATTACTAACAAGTTGATGTATTTGGAAAGTTTAAATAAAGTTTGAAATTTTCTATACATTCAACATTCACTCACAAATGACGGAAATAGTCCAACATATCACATCTTATAATATATATATATATATATTTTAATCCTATATTTTTATTTATAGCAGATCTTTCTTTCACACACAACTCAATGTAAAGTGCTTAACGGAAGATTTATTATGATAACATATTAATTGTATTTATATGTTGAACTTTATTTTAAATTTTCCAATTACATTGATCTATTAGTTAGTACTCATCTGTAGGTAAAATTCGAAATCAATTTAAATGTGATTAAAAGTTACGTTGAAACAAGATATAAAATTATTGTATTCATTAAGAGTTTAAGAGGGGAATATAACTCAAGCAAATTATTTGAGAAACACCTACATTTGATTAATAGCCGGACAAAAAAGTACATATTTAACTGTTGTTTTTTTTTTTTTTTTGGTAAAGACATTTAATGAATAAAAATATTTAATTAGCATAATCCCAAAATCAAGCAAAGAGTTAAAGTTTTTTCTAAAGACTTTTAATATTAGATTATGTAAATTAATCCAACATATAAATACAAGTCAAATAACTTATGAATAACTCCATGTGTGTGTATGATTAAAATTAAAAAAATCAGATATATTCATCTTTAACTGAGGTTTAAAATTTATATCTGTGTTAGGGA
Organism: Epiperipatus broadwayi; assembly: GCA_028023455.1. Classification (NCBI taxonomy): domain Eukaryota; kingdom Metazoa; phylum Onychophora; class Udeonychophora; order Euonychophora; family Peripatidae; genus Epiperipatus; species Epiperipatus broadwayi. Next base: position 114,307 of record JAQFVV010007188.1, on the reverse strand, counting down.
TAATCTCTAATTTAGTAAATGATTAGTAATAATCATTATAGTATTTATTTGAGGTGGATGGTTTCAAAATTGTGAATGGAATGAGTTTGATGGTTGTAAATAGAAATGTAACAATTCCTTAAAATTTATTAGAATGAGGAAAAAGTTTATACTTTGTGGCTAATTGTTCCAATGTATAAATATAAAATGCATGGTGTTAGCGCATTTTATATTTATACATTTTATTAGTAAATAGAAAAATAAGAATCAAAAAATAAATCTATTTCGTTCATAATAATTTATACGATATGGCCAAATTGTCGCCCAGGTTGTAGTGCCTTGAAACATCTACCAAGAAATTTATAAGCAGGTAATAACTCCATTTTTACTAAGCTTTTGCTGTTCAATTTTATTCGCTTTAATTGAAAAGCAAGTATACAATGAAAAAATCTTCAAAGGATAAAGTGTTATTAAAATGTAAATAACGTACAGTTTGAATAAATTCGAACATTTAGCATAAGATTAAAAACAATATATCCATACACATTGTAATCTATCAATCCAGCACTCTCTGGACCATACTCTCACTTACTCGTAACCTAACAAATAACCTTTTGTTTGGCCTCAGGATCGATGATGATGGATTACTGATTATCTATTAATAATTCCCTCAGTTATTTACATTAATATCCAATGAATGGGTCGATAAACAAATGATTTAACAAATAAAACACTGAGAGCGATATTACCAATAATAATATTCTCACAAATTATTATATTTGGAGAGGATGAAAATCTTTGCTCAACTTCCCACTGTATTCTAAATCCCTCAGCATCCTTTCCATCCATCTAACATTAAAGCCACAATTAAAATTTTAGAGATTTAATTATTTCCATACTCATCCTCCTCCTCCTGATCCATCCCTTTATCATACTCTCATTCCTAAATCCGTTCTCACCTAGCTAGCTCTTCTCTACTATACGATAATCTTAACTCAGCGCTTCGGAACAGCAATGTATGAAAAATTAAAGCACTAAAATAAATTACTAGTGATAAATAAATAGTTATCCCAGTAATTAAATCCATAGTTAATCTTCGTGAATCTCACATAGTCAATGTTCATTTTCCCTATTTTCCCAAATAATCAAAATTTAACTAAACACTGTAATAACTTAAAAATAATTAATTATTTAGTTCACCTGGGAAGGTATCCTAAATACAGCGGATGGAGAAAAGATTTTATGTCCACCCACTGCACTCTATATCAATTAATAATCTTACTGCCTACTCTAAATCTTAAATTTTAATGTTGCTAAGTTAATTACTTCTCTGTAATTATTAATTTGAAATTGCAGTATTAGATCATATTTCTTACATCCAATTGGGTAATAAAACTTTATAAATGATTTCTCAATTAATTTACCTGGTATAGTAATAAACTAAATCATAAATACAAATCGAGTGATAGTGGATTGGGATATGATTAGGATTTCCAGAATTCATGAGATCCGCAAAACATTGAGACACAGACAAAGCTTTTATTTTAAAAAAGACATCATTTTATTAACAAAATAAACTAAAATGGTATTTACAGTATTCTCATAGCTTTCCCCTATTCCTCAACCAAAAAAAAATAAAAATAAAACAATAGCAACAAATATTGCTGCATTGTAAGAGAACAAGGTATTATTCAATTATTAGTGAACTGGGGTCTACAATTGCTACAAAATGAATTTATTCTATGAACAGGTAACTATACTGATTAGCTTTAAATAATTATGTAAATTCTAAATATGATAACAACTATTAGCTTTTTAAATATATCTCTAAGCTTTAAATTACTTATTTTACCTAACGATTGTGAATATTGGTCATGAATACCATTCTTCACTGAATAATGAGCTACTAATTTATGCATTAACTAACTTAATATATATTAACTACTTGTTTTTAAGATTTAAATATTCTACAGCATTTGCTTACCTCAATATGAATTAAATGATTATTTAAGTGTTGAAAAATTGGTACCAAACAACTGACACTTTCACTTATACGCATGTAGATCATATACTAATGTTCCCACGGGAGCAATATTTTAATTATTTTCCCATTCCATCGAAATTATCATCTGGCTGGAAACTGAAACCTTTGATACGCACTGCTTATTATTGTGCAAGTCTGTTTTATTTCCTAAATTCAATATTTAACTTTACAATTATTCTTGGCTCTTAACTAGTTATCCAAAGTCAAATAAATGCAATGCTTCAATACAATAGATCATACTGTCAAACCCACAACTGAACAACAAATTAATTCTATGACCCTGTTAGCACAATTTATACCTTATATTCTTGCTATACTATAACTAAGATTCATCCGTAAGGGAACGAAGTCAGCATCAACATGAGTGTTGGCAAAAACCCAGAATAAGAACAAAGCACCTTTTCATTACGGCCAATGGTATGCTAGGATTTATCGCTAGTCATATAAATATAAATGGGTTTGCCCAAAGCACTCTGACTATTAATAAAGATATCATCTTACTGTGTAAAATGACAAAGTGGAAATTTGTCCACTACTTATATGCTACAGCTTCGTTGGCTGGGTGATGATCCTGTAACCAACCATGCAAACAAGGGCCCTACACCAATCCATGTGCACATATATAAGAATTTAATCTTAATTCCATCTATAACATATTGAACTGAAGCACGAGCCTACAATGTTACAAGCTCAAAACAGCTCAACTCTAAAATTATCTTACTTTAATAATAATAACAATATTAAAAATGAAACAAGAAATGCGCATCATTTGCAAATATTATCTTCTCCCCTTCCTTTTTGTGGCAAAGTGGTTTCATCCTGTCACAACATGCAATCCATATTAATATATTATTCTATTAGCACAAAATATTTAACAATAATAATAACAACCCGATTTTCTTTTTTCTTCTTTAAAATAAACAAAAAAACACTCACATAACCAAATATTTTCATTCATAACTTTCACTCATCTAATTAGGGTAAAACAATAATTTTGCAGTTAAAGACATATCTCAAGATTTTATACAAACTCAAACTAAAAAAAAAAATCTAAATACTTATGAATTCTAAACTTAAGCATATGATAACTCATATGCTAATACATTGACTAGATATAACATACAAAAAATAATAAGAAGAAATAAAACTTATACTCAAATAGTTTCCCCCATTTCAAAACTTTTATTGTGGAGTCATTTTAAAGAGAACAAAAAGAAAAAACAAACATTACAATTTGTAAAATTCCAAAATTCATAACATTACGATAACATGTTAAATATTAATAAACAAGGCAAAACTATCCATACAGTCGTGACACCCTGTGCCAAACAGAGTAATCAATAAATGCCAGAAGGCTTGTGCATAAAATCCCTATCTAGTGCCTATTCATCCAATATCCCCAGACTAGTTTCTGGCTTGTGGCCTTCATTAGTGGTTTAAATATTAACACACAGAACAAGAGCTAACTGTGATGAAAAAAGACCTGCTAAAAATATAATAATTTTGAGATAGAATGACTAACGTCTTGAATATTTGGCAAACTATTACATCAAGAACAGTACCTACAAAAGTTTGAAAAGCCTAAACTAGAATTTAAGCAGGGGTAAATAAAGCTGCCAAAACGATTTTTATTAGACAAATATATTTGTGTGAAAGAATTGTATCAACAAGAAAATAAACTGAAAAATTATACTGCCAAAAAGATTTATTATGACTTCCCCCTTTTTTAGAATTATCAACAAGAAAATAAACTGAAAAATTATACTGCCAAAAAGATTTATTATGACTTCCCCCTTTTTTAGAATTATATATATATATTTTAATCCTATATTTTTATTTATAACAGATCTTTTTTTCACACACAACTCAATGTAAAGTGCTTAACAGAAGATTTGTGATGATAACATTTTAATTGTATTTACATGTTGTACTTTATTTTAAATTTTCCAATTACATTGGCCTATTAATTAGTACACGTCTGTAGGAAAAATTCGAAACCAATTTAAATGTGATTAAAAGTTACGTTGAAACAACATATAAAATTACTGTATTCATTAAGAGTTGGGAATATACCCTCAAACAAATTATTTGATCAACACCTACATTTGATTAATAGCTAATCAAATAGTTCGGATGAAAAAGTACATACTTAACGTTTTTTATTTTTTTTGGTAAAGACATTTCATGAATAAAAATATTTCATTAGCACAATCTCAAAACCAAGCAAAGAGTTAAAGTTTTTTCTAAAAACATTTAATATCGGCCTCAGGGTGGCCTTTGAGCATTCCATCATCAGATTTTCAATTGGATGGACGGTTGAAGAGTTGAAGGGTGTAGTAGATTGGAGCCTGTCCATTAAAGTAGGAAGATTGTCTATCTTAATATATATCTGAGCACTTATAGTATATATGTGTGAAGTGTGGGAGATGATAATCTGGACCAACTGATGATTGCTGGTTTAGCATGAAATACGTATATTGGTGATTATTTATCTTTTCAGCATATATGTGCTTGAGTGTATCATTGATATTAGATAGAGTGGAGAGTGATGGGTCATCTGAAAGTCTGTGCTCATATACCCTATATTACATATATAGACACACAGGTATATAATAAGCCTGTGTTTCAGTTATTACATTGTAGAGATGTCTGCCCATCCTTGCACATGTATTAAATGGATTATGTCCTGTACATGTGGGGTTCAGATTGACTTTAGGTCAACATGGGTGTGACAAGAATCTCGGCCTCAGGGTGGCCTTTGAGCATTCCATCATCAGATTTTCAATTGGATGGACGGTTGAAGAGTTGGAGGGTGTAGTAGATTGGAGCCTGTCCATTAAAGTAGGAATATTGTCTATCTTAATATATATCTGAGCACTTATAGTATATATGTGTGGGAGATGATAATCTGGACCAACTGATGATTGCTGATTTAGCATGAAATACGTATATTGGTGATTATCTATCTTTTCAGCATATATGTGCTTGAGTGTATCATTGATATTAGATAGAGTGGAGAGTGATGGGTCATCTGAAAGTCTGTGCTCATATACCCTATATTACATATATAGACACACAGGTATATAATAAGCCTGTGTTTCAGTTATTACATTGTAGAGATGTCTGCCCATCCTTGCACATGTATTAAATGGATTATGTCCTGTACATGTGGGGTTCAGATTGACTTTAGGTCAACATGGGTGTGACAAGAATCTCGGCCTCAGGGTGGCCTTTGAGCATTCCATCATCAGATTTTCAATTGGATGGACGGTTGAAGAGTTGGAGGGTGTAGTAGATTGGAGCCTGTCCATTAAAGTAGGAAGATTGTCTATCTTAATATATATCTGAGCACTTATAGTATATATGTGTGGGAGATGATAATCTGGACCAACTGATGATTGCTGGTTTAGCATGAAATACGTATATTGGTGATTATTTATCTTTTCAGCATATATGTGCTTGAGTGTATCATTGATATTAGATAGAGTGAAGAGTGATGGGTCATCTGAAAGTCTGTGCTCATATACCCTATATTAAATATTAGATTATGTAAATCAATCCAACATATAAATAAAAGTCAGATAACTTGTGAATAACTCCATGTGCTTGTATGATTAAAATTATAAAATCAGATATATTAATCTTTAAATAAGGTTTAAAATTTATATCTGTGTTAGAGATAATCTCTAGTTTAGTAAATGATTAGTAATAATCATTATGGTATTTATTTGAGGTCGATGGTATCAAAGTTGTATGTGGAGTGAGTTTGGCAGTTGTAAATAAATATGTAACAATGTATAAAATATTCTTAGGTAAATTCAAAAATTTAAATTAAAACATAAATCTATTTCAGTCATAATAATTAAAACGATATGACCAAATTCTCTCTCAGTTTGAAGTGTCTGGAAACATTTTCAAGAACATTATATGGGGTAATAACTCCATTCTTACTAAGCTTTTAGTTGTTCAAAGCACACAAAATAAAATCTCCAAAGAATAAAGTGTTATTAAAATGTAAATAACGTATTTATAATAAAATTTTAAGATTAAAGTTTTAGACAAAAATAGGAAAGAGGGAAAAATAATAAGTACTGTATTCGAAAGTCCAAAGTCTAGTGCAGATCTCAGGAGGGACTGTGTCCTTATTCCTAGCGGTTTGCTAACTTTAGAAAAAGAAAAATAGGAAAGCTGCCAAGCATTGGTGGTCTAGTGGTCAGCACAGCCGCCTTACAATCAGTTGTCTCGGGTTTTCTGGTTCGCTTCCCTGCCGATGCTTTGACACATGAAAAAAAAAAGGAAAGCAATTAAAAGGGGTGGGGAAAGATATAACTAGATAAAGTTTAAAATCAGAAATCTTTTACATGAAAATTAAAAATGCTCCCTTTTCGTTTATTTAAGAGAAATGAAAATATATGTGTCAAAGTTAATTTAATTATGTACAAAAATCAGAATGTGTGTGTGTAAATGAAAAAGTTGATTTTAAAATACATTAAAAAAGAAAATATATATATATGTGTGTATAAAGGGGAAGTTCAACTAAAAACGGAAAATGAAGTTTGTAATATAAAAAGTAAAGTCAAACTCATTGATTGCAAGACTGATAATCCAAGATGGAATGGGAATAATTAATTAGCAGTGGCTACAAATAAACAACAATGGGAATAATTAAAGAGTTATACCTTATCCTAAGTTAGATTAATCTAAGAAAGAATGTGAATTAAGAGACAATGGGAATTTAATTAATAAATTTAATTAATTTAAAAAGTAATCAAACTGATTTGGAAAGATAAGAACAATAAGAGGGCCACATATAAATAGGCCTGAAAAAAGCTCCTATCTTTTATCAGTGCTATTCATCGTATATCTAGTATAATTTCCAGTCTGTGCAAATAAAACTTATTTTGGAATGGCAAGAAAACCATGCATTGCTAATCAGAAGTCAAAGTATACCACTGTACTGCAGTCTCTGACCATCCTGGATCACCTGAAGGGCTCTAATTAGCCGCAATTAACATCTAATAACCTGAGCCACCTGAACATCTATCTGATGAACTGAAATGCAGCAAGAAACCACATTCATCTGTAAATATAATTTCCAACAGATTGGTACATCATGCTTTTCACATGAGAAAGAAAGTTGCAGTCTGTCCAGAGGAATGTGTACTTGAAAACCTATAGATGATGTTAATTTCTTTCTTGTTCCCATTCCTGGTGTGACATTAATTTATTACTCTAGCCATTGCAATCTTTAAGGTATCTGGAGTCAACAGAAACGAACTCTATAACTAGCATAAAAGAACTATTTGTGTGCAGAGTTAGTATAATCAACAATTATTTGTAGAATTACCTGAATCATACAAACAAATAGCTTATGGTAGAATGTGTGTGTGTCATATATAATATTTTTAATGATTTATGCTTATTTATAATATGTGTGCCTGATATATGATATGTAATCATTATTTTATTTCAGGAAAAGGATGATAAATTGGGTCATAAGTTAATTTAAAGTTTTTTAAATAAATTATTTTGGAAATTTAGTATTTGTTGGTCAATTATTTTACTCCTACCACTAATTATCACTTGGTAAAGAATCTATGAAAGCAGTTTATTGTATTATGTTTCCATTGTGCTAATTTGGGATAAATCAGGTGCTGAATTAGTAGCCATCAATCAGGGTCTGGTAATTGCTTTGTGTAATTAGCTGGCTCCTGAAGTTTACTTTAAAACAAATAAAGTGCCTCGAATAACAGGGGATGAATTTAGCAGCTGAGAAGTTTTGTAGCATGGAGAGGTGGCCACAAGTTATACCTTGTATAACTTTGGCCTGGCTGCAGGTACTTTTGATATTGTGCTACTCCACCTGAGGGATCGGGTGTAAAATTTAAAGAAACATATTTTCCACCAGTTCAATTTATATATATATGTGTATGTGTGTGTGTCTGTCAGAAAAAAACCCTATGTATATAAAACTACAGTTATCACTCATGCAACTTGCAAAAAAAGTTTCTCAACAGGTCAAGCTGCCCTCATTTTCAAAACCATTGTAAATTCAGTTAGAAAGCAGAAAAAATATGCTCCAATGGATGTTCAAATTAACATTGAGGCTGCTTTTGACCAATTTCCTATTGAAATGCTAATTCAGACATTTGCAGACACCAAAATATCTCATTCTCTCTTATACCTACTAACCAACCTATTCCTTAGTCATGAAATCCATATTATAATTAATGGTAGAGCATCGCCTTCATTCTTTCCCTACCAATTCATATCTCAAGGACTCAGTTCTTTATTATTTATATTCTACATTAACCCTCTCATAAACAAAATACAACAAAAATTACAAAAAATTCAAATTCCACACACTGGATTATATATACTATGTATTGCATACATGGTTGACCTTACTATTTTTTGCCTCCAAAAACCATTATCTACCCTGTAAACATGCATTTATTTTATATAGCGTATGTAAACAATTGTATTACATTCAAATATCAGCCTTTCATACTAATTGTGCATACGCTTTGCGAGTGTTAATAATAAATGAATACTTTCTCACCATATCAGCCTTTCATGCTAATTGTGCATACGCTTTGCGAGTGTTAATAATAAATGAATACTTTCTCACCAATATGGTGAGAAAGTATTCATTTATTATTAATACTCACAAAGTGTATGCACAATTAGCGTGAAAGGCTGCTATTTGAATGTAATACAATTGTTTACATACGCTATATAAAATAAATGCTTGTTTACATATTATTAAGTTTCAGTTGGAATGATGTTTAGTAAATTCTAGATAATTTCACAGACGTTATTCATTCAGACATCGTATATAGTAATTTAAAGTGACTGTTCCATCATCACGCTTTCTTTGCCAGTACTTCAGATTTGCTCATATATATAAGCATTTGAGTCATAGGAATAAGAGGATTCCTTTTATTCCTGCATAAATACTATATCTTGTAATGGTGAGAAAGTATTCATTTATTATTAACACTCGCAAAGCGTATGCACAATTAGCGTGAAAGGCTAATATTTGAATGTAATTATCTACCCTGGAAAAAATACTTAATGAATACACTTTCAAATATAAAGTGAAAATCAACATTAATAAAACATAAGCTTGGTGTCATCATACTGGCAAGCACATAAGCAAGTTTATCATGGTAAACCAACTAATATCCTTGGATTTTCTTTCTACCTAGGTCCTCTGGAATAAGACAAAAGATCCTAAAATACTGAAAGATGATGATGAATGCATAACTAATTCTCTCTCCAAGATCTACCACTCATTATATGCAAAAGTATGCCTTGTCAATCAGCTTATAACTACAAAAAAATAACATATTACTCACCAATTATAATCTTCACTAAATCTTTTGCTTTATCCATTTACTCACTCTGTAGCAGAAAAGTAGTCTGTATCTCTGTAAAATGACTTAGCCTTTCACCAACAAGAAATGGATTAGGTCTTCATTCCATTCAAATTTTTCATAAACAAAAAAGTATTAATCTCCTGGCTGCATGATAAAAAGTTGTCCAGCTCTTGAATGCATCTTTCAAATAACATCCACAGATCAACCATCACATTCACATGGATATTTGTCTGTGCTCATAAACCAACTTCAAAACATTTATGACTAGGTGTCTTTTTGGGTGTTGGTATCTACACCTATTGGAGCATTTATAATATGCTGTACCCAGACATAACTACTGATTCTCAGTCATCAATGCTAAATATGGTCAGCAGTTGTTTGATGCAGTGATTCAAAAAATGGTCATTGCAGCCCAAATGTTTTGACTTTTTCTTAAGGCTAAGTCTTCACAGTCTACTTCCTATTTCCTTAAATATCACAAGTTTTACAGCAAAATTGATGCTTTATGGTTTTTGTACCACAGGCAAGAAGAAATGCAACAGCACATATTCCACACTTATCCAGTTCTAACAAATACCTGAGAAATTATGATTAATACATACAGACAAAATAATATCACGCTTGATAATGTAATAAAAACACTCAATAAAGGCTCAATACTGACATCCCGTGCAGCAACATTTTGTTTATATACTTTGTGGTGCAGTAGTTGTCCTTTCTGCCTTAAAAACAACACCAGAAAACACCTGGCCATGTTCAATAATAAGTTCCAACAACTATAGGCCAGAGATGGCAAAATTGCACACCCAGATATATTTGCTGCTACATGGTCACTATTAAAAACCGAAACAGTCCATAACCTCAAACAACCAAATGACTTTTGCTGTAAGAAGAACAATTTTTTTTTTGTTACAGATCTTATTTTCAACAATTTTTTTAAAGACCACATCTGTGTATTGAATAGCCCTAAGGATATATTTAATTCAATTAAAAAGTATTTAAAACTGATGAACTAAACCTTCAGACAATGAAAATAGAACCATAAGCAAATACACAGCTTACAAGTTTACATTTATCAGATATCCGCCTAACAATTTATTTGAACTACCAATAATACCCATCTGTTTGTTCTAAAGTGATGTAGTTTTCAGCAATGTATTTTTAATAATGTAACATTTTATGAACAATAAAGCTTGATTTGAAACTCAATGTAAATATAAAATTTGAGCCTTTAAATCATTATTTCAGGTTTTTTATTTTCATTTTTTTTCCATTGAGAAGAAATGAAAATTTACTTGAAATTCTGTTTGTGCGTGTATGTATTCATTTTGAAGTAAGAGAAAGGAAAGTGCCATTATTAAAAGTTATTAATATTTAGCTAATTTATACAGGTTTATTAATTTAGGGTTTCATGGTCAGTTTTCTTCAGCATAAAATAAGGTATTTTGAAACTAATTTTTACATATATCTGTATCGAAGATCACTCTATTATTTGAGTGGTGTTAATGTTTCATAAATTTTGAGCTAATATGTATTTAATCATTTATTTACTAATTAATAATATGTTCCACATTCATTTCAACATAAATAAATTATAAATTGTTTTCTTACTGCAAATAAATATTAGAAGAACTTAAAAATACTTATTATTGATGTTTATATAAAGTGGCAATGTTTTGATATTCATTTAAAACAAAATATTGCAAATATAACTTATTATATATTATCTGGAAGGAAAAAATTCTGATAAATCTTCATTGAAATAATATCAGCCTTTTTTCCTAATGTAATTTAGATATAACATTTTTATTTTTTTCCAAATACTTTTAATCCATTATAACTTTTGAATTCACTGCAAATTAAAAGCCTATCTGTTACCTTTTTACTATCAGCAAATCCAATTGGCTGAGTGAGTTAACATTCTAAACTTTTGATTGGTCAATTACAGAATCAGCAGTAAAAATATATTTGTTTTTTAATATTAGATTTGTTTTAGACTCGTTTGTAAAAAGCAAATTAATAAATTGTCAGATTATGAAAGTGAACAAAAGTTTTTTCAAAAATAAATTTCTATTTATAATTATAAAAATATTCTGTTAAAGTGAACCTAAAAAGAATGTTCATAACCTATTACAAAATGCTCAGTATGTCATTGATTTCTTTTTCAATTTACGTTCATGTAAAAGTAAATAATTTTTTTACTAAAATCTTACTATTTTTCTAAAATAATTATATTTCCAGAAATATTTTATTAAAATAATTTATAATACATAAAAAATACTTTTAAAATGCTCTAAAACATTCATTTTCATTTTTAAACACAAACCAAAAACTTGTAGTGGTGAAAATGATTGACAAGTGCTCTCTTTTCTTCAAAATGAGAACCAACCAATCAGCATCTAGGAGAGTCTGCCTTCTCCCTTTGTTGTAGCTTCAAATTCGAATATTATTGATTTTTTACTTGTAAAATAATTCTAGAGAGAGCAGCATCTTATGGTACATTTTAAGCTTTAAAATGTGCCTAAATACACTGCAATAATGTAAAAAGTACGGATTTTAGAGCTGATTTGATTATAACCTTGCAAACTGGTCATATGGTCAACCCTTAACGCATATGATTATTATTATTTCACAAATAATGGGGTAGGCACAGTAACATTATATTTATATGCATTTGTATGATATAAATGCCATCAAGCAGATTATACAGACTAATAGAACAGTACCAATATGTTTAAAATATTATATATTAAAATGAATTATCAAATGAATAAATTATAAATATTGATTGTTAATAAAATGAATAATAATAATGTAAAATTTAAAAGATATTATGTTAGAGTTAAATATTTAAAAAGTAATAAGAGTAAAACAAAAATAGAATATATATATGTTTATAAGAGGGTTTAATTAATAAATATAGAATGTAAAAAGGGTAGAATATATAATAATATTTAAAAGGTAATAAATAAATGATGATTATAAGATGTATGTATAGAATGTAAATTATATGTTCATGTACATATTTACATTTATATTCATATATTTGTATTATGCTGTAGTTCTGAAGAAGATTGCTGGGGCAATCGAAACTGTCAAAGAGAGTCGAAATTAAAACACTGTGAAGCAGTATTAAAGTGCATAGTTGATTTATTATTGTATTATATGCATTTGGCGATACAATAAGAAAGATTAGTTATAAATCATATTGAATAACAATAATAAAAATAAATTTATGAATATGGCTATTATTATTTTTTGCTGACAATATTTGTGTAATGTTAAATTTTAACCATGAATGTTGTTATTAGTACAAAATACTGAAGATGTTAGTCTGTTACATATGTAATGTTAAGTATTAATTTCCAATTACAAACTTTGAATTTTTCTAATAAAGATTAGAGATAATAAAATCACTGCTAATATTATTGAGATAACTTTCGATTATAAATATAAGCAGATCGACTTTGGTTTTCTTTAAGTTTGAGATAGCTAGCTTTGACAATTTAATTTTCAATTTAGTGATAGTAACACTTCTGTTGCTGACAATTGTCAATTATTCATCATGGGCATGGGAAATCAATTATTAGGAAAAACAGTCACGATACAATAAGCTGCGATTCTCATATTATACTAAACGGAAAGTAAAAATATATGTAATTGTGAAACAAACTATTTTAAGTATTTAATATTTATATTAAATTTAATGCATTTACTTTTATACATTGTTAATCAATGATTAATTTTAATCTATCAAAATGTGAAAATAAGTATATATATATATATATAAACCCACATGTCATTATTGTTGGTGATTACATAAGAAGTTTGGGCACCAAACCTGCTAATGCCACAATTGTTCCTGGGACCCCATGAACCCAAGTCAGATGCTCTACCAACTATGCCTAATAACACAGGATATGAATAGATTATTTCTTTATACAATGTTAAATATTTTTAGAATAGATAGATAGAATCATCACCTCGAATTAACAACACCTAGTATAAATATTAACAATAGTCTGTTGAGCTGTGGCGAGCCTAGGCAGAGTTGCCTATAATCTAGAAAAGCAGTTTAAATCTTATTAAAGTTGAGTTTAAACACGATACACATTGAGCAGTAATTGATTTTTTTTGTTAATTTTATGTAATAATCGATTTATATATATAAAAAAGCTTCTTCCTAGTTTAATTCAGAAAAATGTCATAAATAAAATTTTAGCATCTTTGAATTTAGTCTTTCTACACCCAGCCTACCCCCCATTTCCTGCAAATTAAAAAAAAAGATTTTTTTTTACCAAGAAAGTGTTCTTTTTAATTACAATATTCATTAGTAATAACTTACAAATTAGTTTATTACAAGTAGATTTTTTTTCTTTTTGCCATTAAATAATTACAAATATCCAGTTACGCCTCTGTTTAATAGTCTATACCTCAATAATAGTGAACTCTAAAATGATACCACTTTGAAGTTGTATGCTAAAGGATGTTAAATATTGAAATACAAACTAACTCAAGTACAGAGCATGAAAATTTATGGTAACGTTTGAAGGTGTTGTGATGGTACATCATCATCCACCCTAAGAAATCCACCCGAAGAAATTAAAATATATAAAATATAAAATTTACAACAGTATAATATTTATGTATAAAACTTTATTTGAAAAATAAAATATATCCAAAAATATATAAGTAATAAAGTACGATATTAAAATATATATTTAATATAACAAAAATATATAAATAACTAATATTAAAAAATATATCAGGATTTTATATATATTAAAAGAGAGCATGAAATCATGAACCCAGTTAACCCCTTAGAGTATTTCTAAATATAATTATAAATCCATCAGAATTATCAATAAGTAAAAGTAACTATTTATAATTCATTCATCTTCATAAATGATCAACAATCAAAATAAATCAACAATCAATTTTGAGACTAAATTTGAAATGGGTGTTTTGTAAACAAGGCTGTCTATTGAACCTATGCCAGCTTGGGACAATTACTTAAGCATTAATTTGTATGCACCCAACTGAAGTGCCCATCCATAAAAATATACAGCCATAAAAACAATAATTCTGGGATATTAAAACATGCTGATCATCATCAACACTGGCCAGCTATAAACTTAACTTCTAATATGACCAAACTAAAATAAAATGTGATGCATGGGCTTTGAAAAATATAATCCTCATGCCAAAACCAGGACAATATCATACTGGAATGCTCTTACACTAAGATACATTCCCATTCATATAATCAGATCATCATGCTTGAATAAACCTCAGACAACATAAGCTCTATTACTGTTGATAATCAAGAGATAATGCAAATACATAATTTAATGTAAAAATCATTTACCATTAAGTTCACTGGAATAATTTTAACAAATACAAGTTTATTAATAACAATAAAAAATAATGAAGTTAAGGTCTCTAAAATAAGGCTATACATATATAAGCTTTTTGATTTTGATTAATATACATACATTTAAGTTATTACATTGTGATTTACATATATGTTCATCTATCTATCTATCTATCTATCTATCTATCTATCTATCTATCTATCTGTCCATCCGTCCGTCCGTCCATCCATCCATCCATCCATCCATCTATCTATCTATCTATCTATCTATCTATCTATCTATCTATCTATCTATCTATCTATCTATCTATCTATCTATCTATCTATCTATCTATCTATCTATCTATCTATCTATCTATCTATCTATCTATCTATCTATCTATCTATCTATCTATCTATCTATCTATCTATCTATCTATCTATCTATCTATCTATCTATCTATCTATCTATCTATCTATCTATCTATCTATCTATCTATCTATCTATCTATCTATCTATCTATCTATCTATCTATCTATCTATCTATCTATCTATCTATCTATCTATCTATCTATCTATCTATCTATCTATCTATCTATCTATCTATCTATCTATCTATCTATCTATCTATCTATCTATCTATCTATCAACATACACAGACATGATCTAATTCATGGACATATTTGAATAGTCATAACATAATTATAAAAACTTTAAGTTATATAAAAATACACCAATTGATTAATAGGCACATATTTGGCTTGTTATACAAAAAACATTTTTAATTAACATTTTTAAATGATATAAAATATGCAATAGATTTTCATATAACATATTTATATAATTGACTAATATATAAATGACATTCATTTTTTTTTTTGAATTTATTAAAATAAAGAAATTATTAAAAAATATCTTTCATAATTAATTCCATTTGGGAAATATACATAAAATTCAGACATGTGTATATCAATAAAAATAAAAATGATATGAATGAGTTATCAAATTCTATCATAATAGTTTACAGTTATTTAAAAAAAAAAATCAGTTTATAAGTTCATTTTTATTACCATTGTCATAAATTTATAAAAGAAATTTAGTTTTATATATATATATATATATGGGTGTGCTCATAGAAATATATGTGCACCCTGATACCTATATCAAGATATTTTAATTTATCAGAATAAATTATTAAAAATTATTTTCACAATTTTTTTTTTTTGTTGAAAGTCTATAAAAACCATTCATTACTCTAATAATATGTTTTCTCTTTGTTTAATACAGTTTTCTTTTCTCTCTTTTTTTTTTTACAAAAAAAATAAAAACAACTTTTTTTTTGACAGTTAGATAAAAGTTCATTAAATTTCAAATGTTTGTATTTTTCTTCTTCAATAAATGATCATTTAAAAATAATGTTGTTCTATATATGTCTCAAGATCACAGGTTGATTTTAATTATAACATTTATAAAATTTAAATTATAAATTTAAAATATCTTTTCATTTTTCTTAAATAAACAAATTTAAATATCATTTTATATATATATGTATAACTTTTAAAATGTCTTTTAAATGAATTGTTTAAAAAAACACACTTTATAGAAATACAATGCGATGCATTTATCTGTGGTTCCTTGCATCTAATTACATCAGCATACATATAATTTAATTCTTCAGCCTAATGAATTCTTTGGTGAGTTTGCAGATCTTAAGGAGTTTGGTTTATAGTCACATCAGGAAAAATATAATTAACTAACAGTGGTCTGCAATTATTTATCTTTTGTCCAGGATATTATGTAATTTAGGCAAGCAAATTGTCTAGGATTGGACTTCAGGTAAGCTAGCTGTTTTGCCCACACTTGTGCAGAATAATGAATCTGGAAAGTTGGGTTGGGCTTCACGAATTAAAGCTCCATCATTGTGAATCAGCAGCTCTTAGACTTGCCTTACTTACACTTTTATATCTTCACTGTAGTTTTCTGTTCTGATATACTAGCCACCTTACTGCTAACAATTCTAGTCAGCTATTTGGTGACCACTAACTACAATAATTTGGCCAACTCTTCTGGCCATTTCTTACAAAATATTATTAGCAAGCTCAAAAATCTAAAAACAAAACTAAAATAATGTTTTATCCAATCCTTTTATAGTATTGGATCAATTGAGGTGATAAAAACACATTAATTGAAGGCTGTTCATATCTTTCTAATCCAGTCAAAATCACATTTAGTTAAAAACTATATTTTGGAAATTTTATCAAAGATTTTTAATAATAGATAATAGAAATTTTTATAATTATCAGGTCTATTATTATTATTATTATTATTATAATACAGGCTTATTTTTTAATTTCAAAATCAAAATTCAATAAAATTATTTGTTAGATCTTTTTAAATGTTTATTTATAACAATATTCTATTTCAAACTCAAAATTATTTAATCTTTTACTTATTTCAAGAAAATATAAAAAAAATCTACAAAAATTTTGTTTGTGTTTATTTCTACTTTTCCTTTCAATTTTATATATATATATATATGTGCACACACTGAACCATGTTGTTGTATGCCATGTAAGCCAAAACATTACAATATATATGCATCTAGGATAATGTTTCATGTCTAAGAACACATCCAATGTAAATGTGGTTAAATCTGTATTTAACTATATTTATTTATTCCTTTTATGGGTATGAATCTCATCTTTTAACAGTAACACAACCTTAATTCAATCAGGTGGTCATCTCAGTATCCAACATCGGATATATGAAATTACTCCACCATCTATAAATAATACATACGTAAATATATAAGCCAATAACCTTAATAATGGTATTTATGTGATAAGTTTAAACTGACATAAAAGTATATGTCATGATAATTAATGTGGGGTCCAATTCACTTACAAGATAGTCTTCATCATATTGAAAAAGAAAACCACACACATTTATCTAATTAACTTAAAATTGTAATGATTATACTATGTAATATCCATTTTTATAGTGCACATTTATTCTAGTTCTCAGATATTTTACAGGTATCCAATCATTTCCACACAAATGCATGCAAAATGTATGTATTGCTATGATAATATTATAACATCTGGTTAATTTACTTAATTTAAAACTGATATAACAAACTGAAATATTATATGAAACTTTTTTCTCTTTAAATTTTAAAGAATGGACAGATCCACCCTTTCCATCAAATATATTGTTTAAAAAAAATTTCTTGTGAAATATAACAAGAAGGTACGAAATGATATGGGTAACTAAAAATTTGATTAATTAATTTATTTTTAGTTATTTTCTTTATATAAATTGATTTTAAAATAAACATATATATGTATATAGGTAATTTGGGATTTAATCCATCCTTATGATTTAAAACGTTAATTTTCATATAGTATTAAAATTTATATTTATCGTAATTTACATGCGAAATAGATATATGTTAGTATATCATATGAATAATTTGCTCTTAGAATTTGAATTTAATAATATTAAAACTAAAGACACCAAAGGCCATTTACTAATAAAATTATTTTTGACTTTTAATTTTAAATCTCATATATGTAAGTTACATAAATAGACCGATTTTAAATCTCAGTTTATGGACAAATGATCACATATGATAGATATTATTTGTCAGTAAAACACCTGTTGTAGTTTTAATTCAAATGCATTACACACACACACACACACACATATATATATATATATATATATATATTGGTAAACATATATGTTGTACATAATTTAGGCTGAGAATTAAATTAAATGTTGCTTGTTTGCATGAAAATTGTTTATGAATATATGTATGATATATTAAATTCATATCAACAAATTCATCATTTAATTCTTAATCATATCATTAGATGTATTTTAAAAGGATAGACCAGGTTGTAGGTATTTGGCGTCGATAATATAAATAGATGTTTCCTCGTGCATAAGACATGAATCGTTTATATTTTTTTGTTTATCTGTAAAAGTGTTGCATAATAAGGGTCATATATATTTCATGTTTAATGAAGCTTGAATTAATAAAGTTATAAATAAAAATGTTGATTTTCCAGACTATGATAGAAACCATATATAAATAATAAGCACAATAGTTGGTGCTCATAATATAAAAGAGAAGTATAGTCCAATGTAAAATGAAGCAAATGAATATATATAGCACAGTATAAAAGAATTCTTTTTTTTGTTTTGGTAAATGATCTAACCTTGAGAAACAATTCAATGATTTTAAATTATTAATTTAATAAGCTATTATCAATTTATCATTACTTCTTTATTACAGTTTTGTATGATAACTAGTAGATGATAAACCACTAAACATCACATGATCACCATCTCCTATGTTAGCACATAACTGTTATTAAACAGCAAAACTCTCCATACAGGAGTGCCACCCTGAGCCAACCAGAGTAATCAATGGATGCCAGAAGGCTCATGCATAAAATCCTCATCTAGTGCCTATTCATCCCACACTGGTGAGTAGGCACTAGATGGGGATTTTATGCATGAGCCTTCTGGCATCCATTGATTAATCTGGTTGGTGAGTTTTGCCTGTTTAATAACTAGTAGATGATTCATATGCAGATGCAAATTTTAATCCATGTCTATTGCTAGTAAATATTTTTCATTTAAATCATACTAAACTAAAATGGAAATTTGAAAAGTAAACAAATTGTGTGTGTTTTTACATATATTTATTGCTGTTTTTAAAAAAATCAAATCACAATTCAAAATAAAGTATATACCATTTGTTTTATGAGAAATGACTTGATATCTTTATTTTTCTTTTTTCAGTGCAGGAGACAATAGGTAATTTGTGAGATTTACAATCAATTAAATATTAATTTTTAGGTGCTGATATAGTACGCTCTCGGCAGTCATTTTGAATTTTAAAACACCCAAAAACACTACTGGCACATGCAAGCAATAAATGACATTGACTAGAAGCACTCCATTTTCAAAAAATTAAATAGCCTAAGGCACAACAATTAAAAAAGGGAGGGAAGAAAGCAATGTGGAAATTAAAAAAAGTGTGGGGAAAGAGAGTAGTGTGGGAAATTAAATAGCCTGAGACTCTACAATTAAAAAAAATTCTGGAAAATAAAAAAAAAATCAAAAATGCTATAAATCAAGCATTGTAATCATAAATCTCAAAAAATTAACATCTGTTAAGGCAAAGTATTCACATGAATTGCAGTATATTAAAAATCATAAATGCTATTTACAAAAGCCTGGGTGTATATAGTGATAATTAAACACTATTTACTTAGCGATAATTAGAAAAATAATAAATGGTACTTTCAAAAGCTTTGTCTGTAAATATTAATTGGATTCAATAAAATTCCCTTTGTTTCCAATTTATATTTTGGTGAATAACCAAATCACTAATCAAGTTAACCCTGAGAGTAAATCACTTAATATATCTTTTGTTATTGCTCTTTGGTATCCAGATATATTTTATGCATAGCTAGTTGGATAAGCAATATAATCAATGATTAAACCATATTTTCTCATGCATGGATATAACCTATTAATAACTACTAATGAAATTTGTAGGATTATCAAATAAGGATTTAGTATCATAACCCAGTCCGTTGCCCTTTACATTCATTGCTTGGGCTAGTTCATCTTCTGTCATACATATACTTTTATATATATATATATATATATACATATATATATTGAATTGTCCCCATCCCCAGACCAGTTTCGACCTACGGGTCTCTTCAGTGAGAAGTTGGGGCATTAGATTCAAAAAACCAACTCAAGCAAAGCATTTATCTAAAAGTTAATTGTTAGAAGAAGATCTGAAACTTTTAGACATCTACATGTCTTTAAAGTCAGCTCTCCAACTGAAAAAATCATATGGGCCTGAACTTCATTCAGATACACCATATATTAGTAGGCTTAGCCATTTAATTTAGCCAAAGTCCCAACAGCAAAATAATAATAGTAATAATAAAAAGTCAGATGTCACATGACTTATATATAGCTTGCACTTACAAATATGTAAAATTAAGAGCATGCTAATTAGCTCTAAACAAGCTTTTATTTATTTATAATAAATGCTACTACAAGAGAAGGCATTTAAATCATTTTTATCTTGGATTTTCCCCATCCCCAGACTGGTTTGACTTTTTATTATTACTATTATTATTTTGCTGTTGGGGCTTTGGCTAAATTAAATAGCTAAGCCTACTAATATATGGTGTATCTGAATGAAGTTCAGGCCCATATGATTTTTTCAGTTGGAGAGCTGACTTTAAAGACATATATATATATATATTATAATAGTAACTTACAGTTGTTATTATTAGTCTAGCATGTTTTATCTCTTGTGAAATTATTTATAAATATAAATTTTTATTTGACTATTTTATTATGTAACATATATGTACTATTTATATATACATTTAAGTTTTAAATAATATATACCTTAAGCTTTTGAGTAAAATGCCAGATTTGAAGTTAAGAATAAATACTTATATATTTTTTTATTTTATTATTAAATCTTAATGTCAGTGGAACAATTGATAGTTGAATTAAACATGAACTTATATAACACACGAGCAGATTCGTTCGTGCTCTGAAAAATAAAAAAAAACGAAAGAAAAAGAAAATCTTTTCTCTTTAAAAATAGCATTTTTCTTCTATCAATACTACTATTTAGCGATTGGAATTTAAATATTAACTTTATCAAATTAAAATAATTTGTGGATTCAAAGTCTGCAAGGAAAATATATTTAATTTTCTACTTAATCTTAAAGGAATAGCAATATAAAGGAAAAGAACGTCTGTTTAAGTTTTGAAACTACGTTGTTTTAACTCTTCCATTATTCTTCGGATATATATAAATTTAAGATAATTATATATATTAAGGATAAAACAATGTGCACTGAGTAGTACACTCATTATATCGTAAAAGGTTTCGAAACCAACCTTGCATGCTATTTTAAAATATTTTGAAATATTGAATATATAGAACGTCTAGTGATAATAGAGAAATGAAGATTAAGAACATCTACATTCGAAGAATATTTATTTTATTTCACATTAATCCGGTCATTGGATGATATTAACAGTTTATCGTTTAAGGATAAATGGAATCATCATTGTACAAATGGATTGGTGATATGCTTCGTAAGAGATCTTCATTGGGATGATGAACTATAGACTTCAATATCTACTCTCAACTCTCTTATAACTAAGTTTCCTTTATTATTTATTTACATATATTATAATAATGCTTATATTATTTTAATATGTTTATTATTATTATTATTATCTTTATTTCAAATTTGGCATCGCATCATATATATCTTAAAAGGAAAATTATATTATTATTAAATATAATTAATTGAAAGCTTAACATAATTCATTAAATTAGATGAGGGATATAAAAAATAGTTATTATTTGACAGATATCTTAAACAGGATTGTATTGTGTTTACTACGTAATATTGTAAACGTTTAATGTATTTTTATTTATTAAAATACATATAATATATAAGTTATACAATGGCAAATAATACTTATATATGGGTAATTGTGAAGCATATAAATAAGAACGGTAAATAAATTAATAAGTTACATAAATTATTAATTTTTGAACCCAGATATTGTTGTTATATATCTGTTAATTTAAGCTATTTTCTTTAATTTTTGAAAGTTTATTATAGTATTGAGTTTTATCGTAGGGTATTAAATAAAAAAATATCATTTATTAATATTCTTTTAAAATGATAAAATTCATCCGTATTTATTTATTAATATTTTATTATCTATTCTATTATATTTTTTATTGTTTATTAAATATTGATTTGTTAACGTGATCTCTTTGTCTAATCATTATTGAATTATATTATATATATGCTAGTATTATAAATGTCATATGAATAATAGTTATAATTAATGCTTATGTAGAGGCATATGAAATAACTTGTTTTTGAAATTATTCCTGAAAAGAGCTGATTGCAAATTCTCCGTGAGTTTAAATATCGTGGCATAATGGTGACTGAAAGAGGGATGAAAGATGGATGTCCTGGTCTAAATTGTATTTAAACTTATTTAAAGATTAATGAGCTAGCATAATAGAGGTATATATAATCATGGACTTGGTATTTCATCGATTCATTTCTAGCATTCTACTTGAAGACCCAAAGTCCGATTGTAGTGAAATGCGTATCCTCTTTCTAAGGAATTTAATCATCTCTTTATATTTAACAAGACCAACTTAGATTTTAAATATAATCCATTCTGTTATATTTGGCGAACCTAACTATGAAGCATTAAGTTAATGATTTCTAAACATTAAATATAATTGATTATATTACAATTAATACATCAACTGGGATGATTAAATGCCGTTCCGTTATATTTGATGCCTCAACTAAGGCTATCAAATAGGCTGTCCCGTTATAATATATATATATATATTGTAATCATATGAAGGTAAGGGTGTGAACCTAAAATGATAGCACTCATCATCATCAACCCCACATAAACAAATTTGAAATATTAAATATAAAATTATTATATAGGATTGAATATTAATCAACATGATAGTAATGCACATGAGAGATCAACGAGATCACACCGAGAGATCAGCAGAGCTAAATATCAAATATAATTATATTAACTATAGGTTCATTGGCATTGTAGATAAGTATAACTCATTCATCATTATGAATGTTCATCAATAAAAGTTGATCAACAGTCAATCTGGTGACTGGATTGAAAATGGATCTACTGAAGACCAGGATAACTATTTAGCCATCACCAGCTTGTGGCAATTATTTAAGCATAACTTGGATGCACAAATTTAAGTGCCAATCCATAAGAATATATAACATTAAAAACTACTGCTGAGATTTTAAAACACTGATAATTATCATTTCTCTGGCCATTGATGTACTGGCCAACTATAAATTTAATGTCTAACAAAGACTAAACTAAATAAAATATAGTGCATGAACTTTAAGAGATATCCCCCTTTCATTACTCCAGGATTATCATCATCAATTGGATGACCATAAACTAATGTACACCTTTTTATATAACAGATATTATGCATGAATCTAGCTCAGAGAACACAAGCTCTATAACTGTTACTGTGACTAAGAGATGAAGCACCACATAATATCCTAAAACTATTTAGAATTATATTCACTGGAATAATTTTAACAATGGAATATAAGTTTATTAATAACAATTAAAAATGACATTAAGTTCTGCAGAATATGGCTATACAGATATGAGTTAAGCCTTCTGATTTTGATTAACATAAAAATAAAAATCAAGTTATTACATTGTGATTTACATATATTTTCCAATATAAAACTCCTATATATATATATATCTGTGCACAGTCATCCAGTATATTTTTGCACATATTTGTATTGTGACATAAAAATAAAATAAAAGATTAACATTTACATATACATGTCTATCTGACATGCATTAGTATATGCACACAGACATGCCCTACAATTGATGAATATATTTCAATTGGCATAATAATTTCTGAACTTTTTGGTATTGTCATAAAATAATAAAAATTGAAGTGAACATATTTTAATGACCAAATAGCTTATACTGAGTTTACATAAAACATGTATATATCATTGCACAAGTGTGCGGTATAATAATTTACTAAACACATTTGAATTGTCATCATGTATAAATGAAATATATTTTCTTTCTTTCCAATACACTATTACAGACTGATTTAACAAACATGTGTTTATATCATGGTATTTTAATTCATCAAATAAAATTATTAATAATATATTTTTAGAATTACATACATGCTGAAAGCATGCATAATTCTCCTTCATTATGTTTAATAACAATCTCTCTTTTTTAAAAAAATATACCTTTGACAGG
This sequence comes from Epiperipatus broadwayi, assembly GCA_028023455.1. Classification (NCBI taxonomy): domain Eukaryota; kingdom Metazoa; phylum Onychophora; class Udeonychophora; order Euonychophora; family Peripatidae; genus Epiperipatus; species Epiperipatus broadwayi. Next base: position 89,645 of record JAQFVV010007188.1, on the reverse strand, counting down.
TTACTGTTGATTAATGATAAATGTCTTTAAAAATACTCATGCAAGTTTTTCCTTTTCTACTCTAAAAAGATTATATTTTTGGAATTTACTTTTTTAATATAGAACATAAAATCATTTATGAATTAATTATTTCTTTTAGACATTTAACTCAAGCAATAATTATTTACTTGTACTTTTAAAATGTCATTTTAAAGGTGTTACTTAAAACAATTCACCAGCTGCATTTTATATAACTATGACATGGTACTTTAATCTGTTTCTTTGCACATGGATAAAACAATATATGTATAACTAAGTTTTCAATAAGGTGAGAGAGTCTCTGACATATTGTCTTCACCAGAAAAAGTATAGTTCTTGTAACTGATGTCCGCAATGATCTCTTTTCTGTCTAAGATTGAATAGATTTCAGGCAAACTGCCATTTTCTAGTACACATGTGTGCAGACTAATGAACACAGAAAAGTTGAGTCTTGCTTCCATATGAATCAAATCTCCATAATAAACTAGAAGATGCTACTAAATTCATTCTTATCTTTAATTATTTCTTTATGGTAGTTCTGTATAACTCTGATAATCAACTACATACCTAATCTTTTTATCAATCCTTTTTATAGTTAGGGTGGGATGCGAAAAATACATTAACTGATGAATGGTTCTTTTCAATTTTTATTTAATTCACTTTAATCCATTTAAAAGCAACTTTGAAATATTATCAAAGTATAAGCATTACTTAAAAAGACATTTCTAAAATAGACACATTTTATAATTATCATGATATCTAAAAACAGCTTTTGTAATTTCAAAATTAGAATTCAATAAAAATATTAATTGCACTCTTTTTAAAATGTTTATTTTATAATAAAATTTTATTTAAAATTTAAAATTACATAATCCTTAGTGTTCATTTTTCCTTTTCCTTTCAATTTTATATATATTTGTACATACACACTACTATGTTGTTTTATACCATGAAACCCATAACAGTTTCTATACATATGTAAAATAATCCCATTGCATAACACTATACTGAAATAAATATACAAATATTAAACATTAATCATACCACATGGTTAAGAAATCCAGTTCCGCTCTCTGTGAACTAATATATAAATACATATATAAATATATAAGTGCAGAGGACGGTACTGGATTTCTTAACCATATGTGGTGATTTAATGTTTAATATATATATATATATATATTGAAGCAGTCGGATCTGAGTTCGATACTAGCTTCATGACATCTAACCATAAGCCCACTTCAAACTCTAGTACTAATCTTAAATTTCCGATGCAATGGGGCTTTATACATTCAATCCATGCTAATTTTCATAAAGAAAAACTATTATATAAATGTGTGTTAAAATTAATTTGTTTGAGTTTAAATTAATCAATGCTATTAATAAATTCATGATAAAATTATTCATGCATTTATATATATTACAACTACATGGATTGTGCGTATATATTTATAAATATTTAAATATATATAATTGTTCGAAAGTTTCATTGCATCGGGAATGTTTTGATTTTACTTTAAATAATTTGTTAAAATTTTTAATGATTAAAAGCTACATTCTTTCGAAAAGCTTTCAGATTTTCCCTTTCCAAAACAATGGGTAAAGTTTTATTAATTAGAAAAAAAGATAAGTATTTAAAATGTAAGAATTTCCTAATTAAAATCATTTTTCTGATTTTAAAAATTCAGTTTCTAATTAGAAAATGAATTCAAGTTAATGAGTTTGAAAGCCTTATCGAAGGAATGTATCTAAAAACAACTAGTAAATTTTGTAACATTGATAATGAAAGAAGCACTAGCCCGAAGGCATCAGATACAGTATAAATAGCTCTGGAAAGTTTGGAGGAGGAAGAAGCTATCTTTGTTGTAGAGAAGTGCCATTAACTCTGTGTATCTTAAAATCATGAATTTAAATAGTGTTTCAATCATGGTGAGAGGCTAAAATGTCAGGAATCTGGCTATGGTTCCTGAAGTCCCCTGAAAATCTTCAATGAAGCTGCTAAATCCTCTCTGTACCAACCATGCTGCTAAAATCATGAAAATCCATTAAAGTGCTGTTCAAGTAATCAACCAAATGCATGCCTATGTTTTACCAACTGGACGTGTAAACTAAGCAACCAGCCCTGGAAGAAATGGTAATATATTTCCATAATGAGCCGTAACTTTCTGGCCAGTTTCAAACTTTACTTTACACTCTCTTTAAGAGCTCTTTTCATTCTTTAATGCAAATCTGTACAAAACTTTCTTCTATTTATGCTTTTTTTAAATTCATAGTAATTCTCTCAACCTCTAATCTTTAACTTTCCTTTCTTACGATGGTGATTCATTTATTATATTATATATATTTATTGTGTGATTTATAAATGTTGTTTACTTTTAATTATATGCCAATAATCCCTCGACTCGATGAGCTCCTTTGTTCCATTTGCTTTATGCAAATAATATAATATTAAGTCTAATAGTAATTATCGCCCATTAGAACTAAATTTATACATTCTATTAATCATCAAGTTGAAAGAAATTATTAAATGTTTACTATTTTTATAATTGGCTAATAATAAATTATTAGTTCCGTTTCTAATCTATGCCCAAGCTATTTTTTCATTTCACCAATATTTATTTACTCACATATAATGTTAAAATATTTTGCAAAAGAGGGTTGATAAAGGAATCAACTAAATATACTGTATTATAATTCAAATTTCTGTCACTATCTATTAATATTCAGGAAGGGCACGATGTTTGGGGCATAATTAATATAATTTATAAATGCTTTAAAATAGTTTTAGTTAAAAGCTCGTTTGACTTTAATTAATTTGATCAAATCATCACGTAGAGCATTCTATAATAAATTGGGTTTTATTATTCAAACGTTGACTATCAAGTCATCATCTTTGAACATTGCTGATGTAGGGCAATCTTTTCACTCCATAGGCTTATCGGTGGTAATATTACTGTTATTTTAAATTATCGAGGAAGAAAGCACTTCCTCCCCCGCTCATGTTATATTTGGAACACCAAAGGTTCATAGTTATAACTCAGCCTGGCTTTCCCCATGTTCCCCGTCTACTTAAAGGGCAGTAAGACTTGTGTTACACAAGCCGCCATACTACTTAAACCACCGACCAGCAATTATCTTTCCTTTTCATTTATAGCTCATAATTCGTCAACACTGTTACCTCTCTGTTCCAGTAAAGCCTGCTCTTACACTCATAATTCGTGATGAAGTGATTTCAATTAAAGTCGAACAAATTCTCAGTTATCTCAAATTAAATAGGTTTTCTAATAAAGGTTAAAGTTATGCCCTAAATATGTATCTTGCTCTTCATGAATGGATTTGCGAATGTGAAAATAAATCTCACACTCTTCTGTATAAAATAAGAATCATAATTTCCTTCACCATTGATACCTTTATCTGCCTTTATTTTCTTATTGGGGTCATAGACATATAGACTTTCAAATATTACGTAATACTCATTGGCATATAATAGGAACTGCCATCCCTATTATAATTATAAACTCTGTTAAAGACTAGAAGTGATCAATATAATCATCATTCAAAATTGAACAAAACTATTACTAGTATTATTAAATATTTTATTAACACACTTGGTTTCTTAAGTCTTTTATTCAATAATTATTTAATGTTAAGGCTCACTGTCTGTGTTGGCAACCCGAACATATACATATTCGATTTAAAATTATCTTTCATTAATTCATTATCTGATATTAGTGTCAGTTCAGGGGTCTCTAATCATCACCAACCATTGAACTAGTTTCTTGGCGCATAGCACTGTGCCGTCAATTTAGATCATCCATTGATCTGAGCTGGTGAGTTGGGTTTGAATTCAGTTTAGTTCAGCTGAGTTTGGATCCAACTTGCAGTTTAGGTGGTGGACGTTTTTTGACCGGTACAATATATATATATTGTACCATTTATTTATATATGGTACAGATATGTATTGGCATTTGGTAAAAGCTAAAAAGTAAATTTAGATTTTTTTTTGTTTGTATAATTTATTTTTTAAAAAAACCTACAATGAAGGTTAAATTGTTCTTTCATATTTTTTTATGTAATTGGAAATAGAAGTAGAATTGGAGAGAACAAAAGAATTCCAAAAGTAAAAAGATAAGCTAAAAGAAAAATATTTTAGCTAATTAAAGAATTAAAAATGGCCGAAAGATTTGCTAAAAAATGAGAACTTTGTAATTGAAAAATGAGTAAAGACTGTACAAGATTATGAACCAAAAACACCATGATAATAGCATGCACAGAAGTCTGAAAACTGGGCCTCTAGTATAAAAGGCAGAGACCAGTTTGAAGAACATCTTGTTTTTTCTATTTTTTTCTTTGGCTGGTTTTGGATTATTAAATCCAAGACCACTTCATGGTGAAATAATCCTTCATGTAGGAGTAGACCAGGGTTTTAGCTGACATCATTAAGAAGATGGACACTAGAAAAGCTTCTGCGACTAGCCTTCAGAATAGACTACAAGATCAACTCAATAATTAATGGCCGAGCTCATTCTAACTCAAAAAACTATGCATGGTAAGCTACAATCTTCATGAATTCACAAAACTTACTGGTAAGCTATGACTTTATTATTCCCAATTGTGACTAAATTGTCAACAAACCATCTTAAAAATATACATATAATAGGACCCCGATATGGACTTTAATTTTAGTGATCAAGAGACTCTTATTTAATCAAGAACTTTAATCAATTGTTTTAATTACATTATTTTATTAACTGCTTCATGTTTGAATTAGTGTGTGTTCTCTCCAGTTTATTTAATTAACAATTTAACTTAAACAGATTTTTAATCTGTTAGAATAAAATTATTTCTAATAGCAATTTTTATTTGTACATTATTCTATAATATTTATTAGTGTTTATTATTAAATTTATTATTAGTTTAGTAAGACTTAAAAACGTAATTTACCTTTGCCAATATGTTATAAGTTCCAGGAGTAATAATTTTTGAAAGATAATTCTTGTTTACGGTAGAATTACCGATTCTTAAAAATAAAATTAAAAAATCTTTTCTCTTTTTATTTACAAATTGTGAGACCTGCTGGCAACAGACTTTAGTGGATTCTTATGGATCCTGGCACCCAGAACAAATAAATTAAAAGCTGATTTCGTCAATAGCACATTCTTAACAATTCTAGGCCAAGTTGATCAGGAAATATAGTTATGTTTTTAGAAATAGAAATAAAACTTTCTTCTTTTTGATATAACTTGATCAACTCGTGCATTTTATAATGCATATAGAGCTCTAGCAAATACGGGAAATGTTATAATGGCTACCCAACTCGGGCTCCGATTCAACAACCATAACCTGAGATAAGTTGTAATGATAAAGAACATTACAACGATGACCCAAAAAAACTCACAGCCGGAGAACAAATAGTTTTTTTTTTGTTAAAAAAAAAAAATTATAGAAACTCACTAACTAATTAAACCCTGATTATTAAAATATAAAAAATATTTTTTTAATAAGACTTACAGAAAGAAAAAATATATGTATATATTTTTGTTATGTCTAAAAAAACATGATTGTGGCTGATGTAGATATAAGGCACAAGTATTTGATCGGGTAGTCGGTTACTGAAGAGGGGAAAAAGCATAGCCCCAAGTCCTAGTATGTAGTATATAACATAAGACCATCTTTAAATTCTCATCTGTCTATTTCTAGCAGAGATCTCAATAAATGGGGAGGATGGATCAAGTTGGACCCAGTTGCCATGAGCCTGTAAGACTCAAAACAATGAACAATGCTCATTTGTGCTTATAACTTGGGCTTCTTATCATTACTATTACACTTAAGCAGAAAGGACACAGATGAATGAAGAAATATTTCTCATTCCCACCGTGTTAGACCTATAAGTGGGCATTAAAGCTGAATGTCGCTTGTGAATAAACCTACAGAAAATATCAGTACGCTGCTATAAAAAAAAACACAAATATGGACTTAAAGCTTAAGAATAAAATTAGTGTAAACCCCTATTTTATTCTCATCTCCTAGACCCGGTGGTTACCATTTATTTATATATGGTACAGATACATATTGGCATTTGGTAAATGCTAAAAAGTAAATTTAGATTTTTTTTGTTTGTATAATTTATTTTTAAAAAAATGTACAATGAAGGTTAAATTGTTCTTTCGTATTTTTTTTATGTAATTGGAAATAAAAGTAGAATTGGAGAGAACAAAAGAATTCCAAAAGTAAAAAGATAAGCTAAAAGAAAAATATTTTAGCTAATTAAAGAATTAAAGATGGCCGAAAGATTTGCTAAAAAATGAGAACTTTGTAATTGAAAAATGAGTAAAAAGTGTACAAGATTATGAACCAAAAACACAATGATAATAGCATGAGCAGAAGTCTGAAAACTGGGCCTCTAAATGGCAGAGACCAGTTTGAAGAACGTCTTGTTTTTTTTTCTATTTTTTCCTTTGGTTGGTTTTGGATTATTAAATCCAAGACCACTTCATGGTGAAATAATCCTTCATGTGGGAGTAGACCAGGGGTTTAGCTGACATCATTAAGAAGATGGACACTAGAAAAGCTTCTGCAACTAGCCTTCAGAATAGACTACAAGATCAACTCAATAATTAATGGCTGAGCTCATTCTAACTTAAAAAACTATGCATAGTAAGCTACAATCTTCGTGAATTCATAAAACTTACCGGTAAGCTATGACTTTATTATTCCTGATTGTGACTAAATTGTTGGCAAACCATCTTAAAAATATACATTAATAGGACCCCAATATAGACTTTAATTTTAGTGATCAAGAGACTCTTATTTAATCAAGAACTTTAATTAATTGTTTTAATTACGTTATTTTATTAACTGCTTCATGTTTGAATTAGTGTGTGTTCTCTCCAGTTTATTTAATTAACAATTTAACTTAAACAGATTTTTAATCTGTTATAATAAAAATATTTCTAATAGCAATTTTTATTTGTAAGTTATTCTATAATATTTATTAGTGTTTATTATTAAATTTATTATTAGTTTAGTAAGACTTAAAAACGTAATTTACCTTTGCCAATATGTTATAAGTTCCAGGAGTAATAATATTTAAAAGATAATTCTAGTTTATGGTAGAATTACCGATTCTTAAAAATAAAATTAAAAAATCTTTTCTCTTTTTATTTACAAATTGCGAGACATGCTGGAGACAGATTTTAATGGATTCTTATGGATCCTGGTGCCCAGAACAAATAAATTAAAAGCTGATTTCGTCAATAGCACAATTCTTAACAATACTAGGCTGAGTTGATCAGGAAATATAGTTATGTTTTTAGAAATAGAAATAAAACTTTCTTTTTTTTGACATAACTTGATCAACTCGCACATTTTATAATATGTATAGAGCTCTAGCAAATACGGAAAACGTTTTAATATATATATATATCAAACTTACCCTAAATTCACAACTCAAACAGCCTAGCCAAAAAAATAAACCCTAAAGCACAATCAATAGTTTCACTGTTGCAAACAGACTTCTCAAGTGTAAAGAAGTCCAAATAGCTTTCCTTTCATCACATAAAATATCTGATTTCCACTTGTATACTTAATGTTTTTCAAGTGTCCTTTTTATTCTCCAAAATAACTCTGCTGCTTCTTCTAAATTCAAATTTCAGATCACATCCTTATCCAATAATGGGACAGTAGATAGTATAATGGTGAAATTTAAACCGTTTTCAAAAACTGATAATTCAGCGTCAGTAAAATGTTTAGAACTAAGATTTTTCACTGACAAAGATGGTAGACTATTTGACCATGTAGATTTAAAAGCTTCTTTTGAAGTTCTTTTTTCTTTTCATGTCACTTACAATATGATGTGTTCACTGCTTGACAAATTATTGAGAAGTCTTCATCTGTAAGTTTATTTTGTGGAGAACATTTCACATTTCTAATAGAATGCACTGTTTGATACTTGGAAAACTGCTAAACCTTTATACTTTCTCTCAATAAGGTCTCATTTGCTTTCTGAATAATTTTTTCAACTATCTTGGAAGAAATAGGAAATTTTACCTGCAAACCCTTAGGAATGATCTCTTCTGATCACATAAAAAGGTTAAATATATCAAATGTATTAAGTGCAAGCAGATAACAATGTAATAATGTGAAAGATAAAACCTTCGAAAGATGTGCCTTAAACATGCTTATGTGACAGCCAATGAGATGTAATAATAATTGTATGTGGAACTCTCAATTCTATAACACAAGTCAGAAATATAAGAAAAAAAAAGTTAAATAATTTTCTACTTTGGCAAAAATTCCAATTCCAAATACAGAGATAAAACTAGTTAAAAAAATTAACTTTGTATTTCAGCAAAATTCCTCACCTGTATGGACTGCCTAAAATCAATAAAGACAATGTTCCATTAAGACCTATTGTTGTTAATTCCAGAAATTCACCTTGTCAAAATTTATCAAGAGTTCTTTCGAATTCTCTTAGTCCATTGACATACAGAATTCCAATTTTCATCAGGGATTCTAACCACTTTTTAGAATTGGTCAGGAATATGAAATTAGAAAGAACTGACATATTGGTAAGCTTTGATGATGAACGTTGGTTTACAAATATATCATGTCTTGAGGCATTGTCTATTTTAAGAAAAAGGTTATATGATGATAATAGTCTACAAACTAGAACAACTCTACCTATTACTAGTATAATGGAATTATTAACATTCTTCATAACAAGAACATACTTTCAATATAACTCAGAATTCTTCCAAACAAATCAAGGGATAGCAATGAGATTACTACTGTCACCTTTGCTCAGCAACATTTACATGGAAGAACTTGAAACCACAGCCATAAATACTACTCCATGTCCACCTAAAGTGTGGTTTCAATATGTTGATATATTTGTGGCATGACCACATAGTGAGGTGCAATTATAGTCATTCATAATGCATATTTACAACATGTATCCTACAATTAAATTCACAATGGAATCGGAACAAGAACAAAAATTGCTATTCTTGAATGTTCTTGTCACAAGACTTCAGGGCAAAATAAAAACAACAGTGTATAGGAAACCAACACACACTGGCAGGTACTTGGCATATGCATTCAATCATACAAGAAGAACTAAACATGAAATCGTAATTTCAGTATTGAACAGAGCAAAGGAAGTTTGTTCAGAAGCTAGTGATTTGGAAAAAGAACAGATTTGCATAGAACAAATGCTTATGAAGAATGGTTATCCATCAATGGTCATCAAGAAAACCTTTAATAGACAACACAGAGAAAACAATTATTAGTACTGTAGTGTATCCATGCATACCAGGAATGGCAAACAAATTAAAGAAAATCTGCAGTCAATATAACATTAGAACAGCTTTTCAAAACCATACCACACTTTGAGTAATTCATACTTCTACTAAGCCTAAACTGGAAATGCTGAAGAACAAAAACTGCATCTATGAAATACCATGTGAATGTGGAAGAAAATATATTGGTAAGCCCTGTTACCCTGTTGATCAATGATTGAAAAAGCACAAACTAATGGTTAGAAAAGAAAAAACAAATATGTCTACCATAGCAGATCATATGTGTACTAATGACTATATGTTTAATTGGAAAAATACAAAGATATTGGATAAAGAGAGAAAATTGCAAAGAATAAAATTCAAGGAAGCTGCCTATATGACAATGGTAAATAATTCTATAAATCAACCCAGTGTCACAATACACAATGTATGGAAGCCTCTAATTAGTCCTGCTCTTAAAAAAATATTAAACAATAATAAAAAAACTAATTAGTCTTGCTCTTAAAAAAATTGAAGGACTTAGGAGGATTTGAACAAGTCCTCATATATAAATAAGTCAAGTTTCTATTATATGCTGCCTTTGATAGAATAGCTCAGTTGGTTAGAGCATTTTCCTTGAATTCAATATTCAAGAGTCTAAAGGTGTGACTTCATCTTCTATGTGAATACTGTCACTGTGCATATTAGGCCAGCAACACCCGAAGAAGAATCGAGAATAATGCTACTCAAAATGTTGTGTAATTACTAACCTGTGTTGTATATTTGTGTTATTACGAATAAGTAGTTTGTATTTGGAAAATTGAAATAAAGTTTAATATTTTCCATACATTGAACATTCACTCATAGATGATGGAAATAAGTCTAACATATTACATCTAATAATATACTATCGTCACAAACCTTCAGAAAAATATATACTTTCATGTTTATCATTCTGTCCTTCACATATAACATCTTTTCTATATCTATTACATACTCATTCAGATTGTCTTTAATTCCTCTCTAGAGCTACTTTCTAGTCCCTCTTTATCTAGTAATATTATTTCTCTCTGTCCAACATTTCTTCTTTTAATGTATTTCCAAAATGTTTTACTGCCATTTCTTTCACTGTTATTAATATTCTCCAAAAAATTATTATTCTAATTTCATATTCTGTCTATAATAATCTATCTTCAGCAACTTTTTTTAAAAAATACTTTTCTCATGTAACATTAAACTCTTTTCACTTTCTTTGTTCTTAATAGCATACTTATATTCACTGCATGCTTTTTTCATCTTTTTTACTTTTAGTAACTCTCATTTTCCTATTATTTTTATTCTTCTGATTAGTTTCACTAAAACCCTATTTGCCACTTTTTCTATTTCACCACATCAGTCCTTATAATTATCCCAATTAACATTTCTATGATTTCTTCACCTTTCATTTTATATTCTTCTTATTCTTATCATTCATTCTTCATTCACATCTTTCCCCATTCTTTTTGACTTTTATTACTATTTTCCATCACATTACTAACCACTTCTATTATAATGAAGTTGTGATCACTATTACATACTCTCACTTCATTATCAAACACTTTAATTTTACGTATTTTATTTATTCTTTCTTTCTCTACTAATATATAATCTATTGTGTTAAATATATTTATTCCTATACTATGTATACTGGGACTTATAAATATTTGACAACTTTCCAAAGCTCAAATTCATTGACAGACAAATTTTTTTCAAAAGCTGTCTATTCTTGTAATCAACATCGTCGATTTCTTCAATATGCCCACTCATATACCATATAATCTTTATTCTCATCCCCTTTTATTTGAAACTTTATATATCCTTAACTAGTTACTCGGATATGCAACTGTTCCACTTCGTTATAATTTGATTATCTCCAGTGACTATATACACTATAGCCATCATCAATTATCTTCCTAATCTTATCTCAAATCACAAAGGTTCTGAACATTTAACAATATTTAAATATTGTTTCGACAAAACTCCTACACAACCACCCACTTTTTTTCCTTTTTTCTTTATATTCTGCCACACCAAATCATCCATTATAGGTTTTTATTTTCTTACATGTGTTTCCACTACTGTTAATACCTCAAACTCTTTATCTTTAATTGCTTTTTTTAATTCCAGCCATTTTTCTGGTCTCCTACCATCTTGTGCATTCAAAGATCCAGTTTTAACAATTTCTCCTTTCCTAGCTATTCTTTTATAAATTATTTTCACTCTTTCTTCTTTATTTCATTTAGAATTTTACAAATCAATTCTCTCTCCACAGCTTCATTTATACATAAATCACCTATCCTCTGTTTATTTCTAAATCCTGACCATTCTTCTTTTTTCTCATAACATTATAATTTAAAAGCCCACCCTTCTTTATAAGTTTCCTGAACTAAATTCTTTACAAATTAAACTCCCTAATACTTTCTTGTTTTGCTAAGTATAATTCATCTTTACTATATAACTTCCTCTTACTAATAAAAAAATCCCACATATTCACAAACATAATATCATTTCTCTCACACAATTTTTACAATCTTTCATTTATAGAACATGCTTTATCTAATATACACCTATTGTCAATTCTTTGTAATAATCCAACTATTTCTACTCTTCCTTTAATCTTATTCAACATTCTAATCAATTCTGTGTACTAACCATTACTTTCTCTGAAGGCTCTGAAAAATAATTTGTCTCTACCATAACGTACACATCTACTCTCTAATTTTTTTAATAACGTCCCTAATTCTAGCACCAGGCAGACAACACTTATCTGTGGAAGCATGTACAACAATATACTTCGTTTCAGATTTTGGTCACTTTTGGGTACCCCTTCGTATTTACTAAGAGTATTTTTTTCCACTTTTGTTTTCCAACGTATTGATAAATTTATTTATTTACTGCATTAAGACAGACATCAACCTGGAAAATTTATTTGCATAAAAAAGATTTTTACCAATAGACTTTTGAATGAATGGTCTTTTTAATTCTATTTTAGTGTGGTGTCAAAATTTGTAAAACATTTCTAATTAAAATTTATTCCTTCGAATAATTTAAAAGTAAAAAGTAATTTGTTTGTATATTATTACAGTTTGGCATTAGCCCATTTTATTATGTATATGTATTCTGTGCGTGGATTTATCCATACTATTTTTTTAGCAATAAAACTTATGAACATTGTATATAATCATAAAGTAGTGTAAAAATAAATAGGCCTAAAATATTAAAAGTAAATAGGCAAACTTCATTAAAGCCTGGAGAAAAAATTAATGTATAGTAAGTGTAATTTATTAAATATTTTACTTTGAAGTACTTCATAAACCAGCAGAAAACAATATAATAATAATAGTCAAGCGTTGGTGGCCGAGTAGTCAGCACTGCTGCCTTATAAGCAGTTGTCCTGGGTTCGCTTTCCAGGCCGATGTATTGACACATGAAAAAAAAAACAATATAATAATACAAGACAAATGCTTCAAAGATATTTTAATATTATTATTTATTAGAAATAATTGTTAAAATGAAGATCTTGCATACCCCCCCCCCCCCATTAAAATTATTTATCGTAGAATCATTTTAAAGAGGACAAAAAAGGAAAAAACGTTACAAGTTGTTAAATTTCAAAATTCATAACGTTAGGATAACAAATTAATATTAATACTAACTATGATTAAAAAAACCTATTAAAATATAATAATTTTGAGACAAAATTACTAACGGTCTTGAATGTTTGGCAACTATTATATCAATAACAGGACCAGCAATTGTTTGAAAAGCCTAAACTAGAGTTTACGCAGAGATAAATAAAACTACCAAAACTATTTTTATTAAGCAAATTGGTGTGAAAGAATTGTATTCGCAAGGAAATAAACTGAAAAATTCTTATAGGCAAGCAAGAGAATACAATATTGCCAAAACGATTTATTAGGACTTCCCTTTTTTAGAGTAAAAAAAAATGCTACATTTTTATTTATAACAGGTCTTTCACACACAACTCAAAAGTGCTTAACTGAAGACCCGTGGTGATCACATTTCTGTTGTATTTATATATTGGACTTTATTTAATAATCAAAAACGCAAGTCATATATAACATGACATTACTTTTATAAGCTTGTAATTACAAAAATGCAATACAGAGGGCGTACCAATAGTTCAAAGAAGCTTAATTAATAAGGGCGGTATGAGAAAATATTTAAAAACCTCTATCCAGAACGCTCTCTGTATTGGACTTTATTTAATATATTCATCTATTAGTTAGTACACATATCTAGGTAAATTTGGAAATTAATTTAAATGTAATTAAAAGTTATGTCGAAATAAGATATAAAATTATTGTATTCATTAAGAGTTTAAGTTAGGAACATACCCCGAAGCAAATTATTTGATAAACACCAAATTAGATTAATAGCTAATCAAATAGTACGGACAAAAAGTGCATATTTAACGTGTTTTTTTTTTGGTAAAGACATTGGATGAATAAAAATATTTAAATAGAGTAATCACAAACAAAGCAAGTTTTTTCTAGACATTTAATATGATAAACATTTAAAACATTTTATAAATAAATAAAAATATATATAATTAAAAATAATTCCGGTTGATATACATATTAAAACAATATAAAATGCAATTCATTTGAACTTTTTAGTGATCCACATTTTGTTCTATGTATTGTCTTATAAGACAGTAACTCCTCATTGAAAGTCCTTTGTCAACCCACATAACAGCTTCGTCGAAGATAGTTCCAAATTCCAGGCATAAATCCTTATATTTTTCGATATTGTATAATAGTGAGTAAAGCAAAAGAGAATTTGGCCCTATATCTGGAAAAACTGGGGCTAGTTTCAAAAAATGTGAGAATGACTCTAGTACAAAATCCTCTTTCATATTATATTCTCTTACTATATTAAGAAGAAATCCATACGGGGAAAATGTCGCCATTTTTAATCCTTATAAGAATCTTTGAGCATTCAACGACAGAATGAAAAAAATTTTTTAAAATAAGGCGTCATTAAACTGTAAATAAAGTTTGAATAAATTTAAATATTTTGCATAAGATTAAAAACAACATATTTGAAAATGTCCGTCAGAAAAAAAACCCCCTATATATATAAAACTACAATTATATGACGATATAAAGTAACTTTTAATTTAAAAGCAGTGCGAATATAAAATCTGGGCCTTTAAATTGCTATTTCAGATTTTGTATTTTCATTTTTTTTTTCATTGAAACAAAATGAAAATTTACGGGAGATTTTGTGTGCTCCTGTATGTATTTGTTTTGAAATAAGATAAAGGCAAAACACCATTATTAAAAATTAATAAAATTTAACTAATTTATACAGGATAATTAATTTATAGTTGCATGGGCAGTTTTCTTCAACGTAAATAATGAATTTTGAAGCTAATTGTTACCTATTTCTGTATCGAAGATCACTCTATTATTTGAGTGGTCTAACCTTTCATAAATTTCGAGCAATCTATTTAATAATTTATTTACTAATTTATAATATTTTTCAGATTCATTTCAAAATAAATTATAAATTGTTTCCTTATTGCAAATAAGTATGAGGGGAATTTAAAAATCATTATTATTGATTTTTTAATTATCAAATACTTATTATTGATGTTTATGTAAAACGTCAATGCTTTGATATTGGTTTAAAACAAAATATTGCAAATATAACCTATTATATATTATTTGAAAGAAAATAATTTTGATAAATCTTTATTCAAATTCATTTTATTATTTTATTTTCAAATATCATGTCTTTTATTACGGTGACAAACTGGTCAAAGATTTTACATCATTTTTCATAAAAATCAGATAATCATCCAAAACATTTGGCTAGATTTGAGTGATGGGATTAAAAGGTTATTGGATTGATTTTCAACTAACAAATGTAAAAAAAAAAATTTTTTTTGATTAGTAAATGAAACCCTTTTCTCCTGATTCATAAATACATTATACGCATTCTGAATCTTCTCTGAACCTATAATATTTATCATATTAAAAATATTTCTTTTAAGCAAAATGATAACTATTTTAGATAATTTCAGTGTGTCTTTTATTCACTTTTAAAATATAAACTATAATAGCTTTGGAAGTTAATAGAAGATAGAAAACTTTTAGTAATGAATAACTCTCTAGAATGGATAGATGTTAGTATTATAAAGATAGCTATTTATTATGACCATCATCTTGCAGAAGAATTTAATACTACCTGTTGGTTAAAACAAATAACTATTTCAATTATATACCATCACACCATATATTTTGTCATTTTTGTGACAAAATATTCTAGGGTCAAGAAAATATTGTAAAATAAACATACAGTAAAGCCCAGTCTGACCAAAATGTTTATGTAACAATTTCATTTCAGGAATGTTCAATAACTTGCTACATTAGTAACTATTGTGTGATTTTGGCTTACTTATAAAGATATGGATTGTGAAAATAAATCCTGAGCCATCCAACAATTTAAATTTTTCCAGAACCCTCACTTTTTAGCAATGAAGATAGAAAAAGATGTCAAGCATTGGTGGTCGAGTGGTCAGCACAGCTGCCTTACAAGCAGTTGTCCTGGGTTTGCGGGTTCGCTTACTGGGCGATGCTTTGACACATGAAAAAAAGATAGAAAATATGTCACTGGAAGTGTGTTAGACACATTGAATACTGATCTGTGCAATTTGCATAACCAAATACCAAGTGATCATAGAATGTGACCCAAGAACTCACAAAAAATAAATTTGAGATACCTTAAAAATAATAAAATATGTAAAGAAACAAAAAATTATTACACATTCAATTTTAATAGTCTTTTCACATAGAAGTGGGCAACAAATTAAGAGTCTATCATGTCAAAAAAAAATCAGGAGACTTTAATGAAAAAGACTTGAGACATTTAAAAAAAAACATTATTATAACTTATTGATTTGTGATAGTGCAAATGAATAGCAATATACTCATTTATTAGGTCTAGAATAATATAAAAAAAATGGATTTTCCTTTTCCTTAATCAAAAGTAATATGATTAAAAAGGAATTTTATAATAAGTCCTGAAAGTTATTTAATTGTGAGCATAAATAATGAATGTGTCGGAATGGTGAATCATCAATTCAGAGAAAACTTAGAAAAATATTATATATTCAGACAGAAAAAATTTCAACTACACTACATAAAATAGCAAAATATAAATGTACATCTTGTGGGAAAATGAGAATTGGTCACATTTATTCTAATCATCCTAAAACAATCTTTGATATTTAAACTTAAGAGCATGCTAACGCTCTAAACAAGCTTTATTATTATTATTATTATTATTATTATTATTATTATTATTATTATTATTATTATTATTATTATTATTATTATTATTATTATTATTATTATTATTATTATTATTATTATTATTATTATTATTATTATTATTATTATTATTATTATTATTATTATTATTATTATTATTATTATTATTATTATTATTATTATTATTATTATTATTATTATTATTATTATTATTCTGCTATGCTATGGGAGGTACACCATGTGCTCTTTGCAGTGATCTTATATTTGGAAAACAGCCAAGAATTAAATGTTTTAAATGCAATAATAAGTTTCATAAAACATGTTTGAAATCTAATGGAATAATATTGCATAAAAATGAAATAGAAATGGAGTCCTATATTTGTGATAAATGTAATCATTCAAATAGTAATAACGTAATGGAAGTCAATGAAAACAAAATGGAGATTATTATATCAGATATAAATGATTCGCAAGACTTGGATATTTTTGGTCAAAATTTATTAGGAAATGAAGGTAATGACATTTCTAAATTAATAGAAATTAATGCTATATCTAATCGTGATTTTGATAAAGGAGAAAAAAATCTATTTAAAATGGATAATAATTGTTTATCTTGTGAAAAATCTACGTTTTTATTGAATATAATTTTAAATATTGTTACAGATTTATCAAGTGAAATTAAATTATTGAAAGAAAAAAATATTACGATAAAAAATATGTTATTAAATGCATCTGTTAATAATTTGGATATAAATAAAAATAATGATTATAGAAGCATAGACAGAAATTCTGTTGTTTTTAATAAAAAAGAAAGTCAACTTATTTTAAAGCATAAAGAAAAGCAAACGCCTGAACTTATTGTTTCTGATTTAAATTTCCCTCTACTTTCTACTATAAATAGAAGTGAAGGAGTTGATCAATTAAAAAAGGAGGCAGTTTTTAGTGTCACTGATAGATCAAGTTCTAAATTTAATGAACAGCAGAATAAAGCAATTAAAGTGAAGGTTGGTCAGTCAGATATGAAAACAAATGTAACGTCAGATGAATCGTCTGGGATTTCTAATCAAGATAGCACCTCTAAAAACTCATATGCCTTTTATTTGAAAGATTGTGCAGATAAAGAAAATGATGGTTTTAAAACTGTATTTTATCGTAAAAATAAGAATAAAAATATTAAAAATTCAAGTTCTTCACCTATTATAGGAAATCAGGTTAATCATGTTTTAAAAGCTATTAAGACAAGAAAGAAATTTAAAAAATTTTTTCTAACTAGAATGGATAATGACACCTCTGTTGAAGATGTGACTGCTCATTTGAAAAATGTTTTAGATATAAATAGTGTGTGTTATAAACTGAATACAAAATCTAAAAAATATTCTTCATTTTATTTATCTATAGAGGAATCTGAATCTGATAAAGTTTTGGTTGGTAACGTTTGGCCTTTGTCAGCAGTCATATTGCCCTTCTATGGAGATTTAAAATATTTAAGAAATTTTAATGTTGATAGTACACAGGATAATGCTATATTAAATATTAATAAGATTATTGAAGAAAAGACAGAAGATATTATATTGACTGATAATGTTGATGAAATTAGCACTATATGCAAGATATAAATTTGCAAAATAATCTGTGTAATAAATAGCAATTCATGAATTGTTATTATCAAAATGTTCGTGGTCTTAGAACTAAGACAATTGATTTTAAATTTGAATTGTTATTAAATGAATATGATATTATCTTTTTAACAGAGACTTGGTTAAAAGAAGAAATTGATAATATTAGTATATTTGATGATAGGTATTGTGTGTATAGATGTGATAGAAATTATAATTATGAAACAAGAGGAGGTGGTACTTTGATTTCTATTAAAAAAGACATAAAGCATAAACAGATAATTATTAATGATAATAATATTGAATCTTGTTGGATTGAAGTTAGTTTAAAAAATAAAAATAAAATATTGTTAGGTACTATATATCTTCGACCTACTTTGTCAATGAATGATTTAGATGCATATTTAGTTAAGGTTGAGGATATATTGGTGAAATATAAATATGATATTATTATAGTTGGGGATTTTAATGAAGCTGATTACTCAAGACATAGTAATAAGAATGTTGATAATAGTAAACTTTATAGATTAAAAATTTTTGTTGAGTTGGTTAGTTTAATTCAACTTAATAGTATTATTAATTTTAGGGGAGGTATGTTGGATTTATTGTTTAGCACTAAGAATGATTTGAAGTGCAAAGAGGCTGATCAAGCTCTTTTGCCCCCTGATCCTTATCATCCACCTTTGGAATTTGTAATAGATGGTTCTCATGAACATATAAAGCCTATCGTAAATAGTAAGAGAGATTACAAACATGGTGACTATTATGGCCTTTATAAAGCTTTTGAGGACATTGATTGGAATGTAATTTTGATGGAAAATGATCCAAATATAGCGGCAAATAATTTTGTTGGTATAGTTCAAAATTGTCTAGATCAATATATTCCTGTTAGGCATTATTTAAATACTAATAACAAATATCCTAAATGGTTTTCTAGGGAATTGTGTAAGGGCTTAAATAGAAAGCACAAATATCATAGGTTATATAAACTAACTAATGATAAAGAATTGTATAAGAAATTTAGTGGTTTGCGTGCTTATACTAAAACTCTTATGAAAAGAGATTATAATAATAATTTAAATAGAGTTGAAGAAAATTTTAGGAATAATCCACAAATGTTTTGGAATTATATAAAAGATCTTAATATTGTTGGAAGTAAAAGTTGTAGATATAATGTAATTAGGCCTTCTATGGATGATCTAGTCAATCATTTTACTAATATGTACTTAGATACTTCAAGTAATGATAATATGGTTGATATTAAATTTAATAAAGAAAGTTTTTGGAATATAGATGTTAATAAAATTGCAATTCCTGAAGTGTTTACTGCAATTTCTAAACTTAAATCGAAATCTTCTATGGGATATGATAATATTCCTAATTTTATTATCAAGGGTTGTGCTGAATGTTTGGTAGCACCATTGCATTATATTATTAATTTATCAATTGAGAAAACTATTATTCCTGATATATTTAAGATAGCTAAAATTATACCAATTTTTAAAAAAGGGGATAGATCTGATTCGGGTAATTATAGACCTATTTCAATTCTGTCACCTTTTGCTAGAATTTATGAAAGGTGTATTTATAGTAATATTATTGTAGATATGATTAAGGTATTACCTAGTTATCAGCATGGTTTTTTACCTGGTAGATCTGCTGAAACTAATTTAATGGTGATATCTGATCATATTGCTCATGCCTTATCTGATCAGAAGCAATTAGATGTTGTATATTTTGATATGACTCAGGCATTTGACAAAGTTTCATATATTAGACTTTTGTATAAACTTAAAATGTTGGGTGTTAGTCCTCATTTAGTTGAGTGGTTTTCCAATTATTTGAGGGGTCGAAAATCTTATGTACATATGGATAAAACTAATTCCCTTTTTTTTGATAATATGATAGGTGTTCCTCAGGGTGGAATATTAGCACCATTGCTTTTTAATGTTTATATGTGTGATCTTGATCATAGCATAAAAAATAGTATGATACTTACTTATGCTGATGATTGTAAGTTATTTAAAAGAATTATTACTTATAGTGATCATATTGAGGTTCAAAAGGATATAGATAGTTTTATTATATGGTGTAGGTATAACAACATGGATATTAACATTAATAAAACATGCATTGTTTCCTATACTAATAAAACTGAAAAATCTGTTTATCAATATAAAATTGAGAATGGTGTTATTAAATATAAAGAGACTGTATCTGATTTAGGAATTATATTTTGTAGCAATTTTACTTTTAATGCACATATTAAATGTATTATTAATAAAGCATACAGAAAGATGGGCTGTATTTTGAGATATGGGAGAGATTTATCTATTTCCATAAAATATAGGTTACTTTTTTCTCTTGTTGTTACAGTTTTAGAATATAATTCTTGTATATGGAACTTCAATCTGATTAATATTCAGTCTAAAATATATAATATTGAAAAAAGGTTTAATAAATTAATAATGGGTGAATGTCAAACTGTCAAAACAGTATTGAAAGAAAGGAGAATGTTGAAGGATATGATATTACTGAAAAAGTTGATTGATGGGAAAATTGATGTCAGTAACTGTATATCAAAAATAGAATTGAAAGTACCTTGTCGCTTATTAAGAGAAATGCAAACTTTCAAGATTAGTATATGTAAAAATACTTTCTTTGGTAAATCAGTTATTAATAGATTGCAAATGGTATATAATCTAACTTTTAATAATATTGATATTTTTTGCGATCAATTTGTGATGAATGTTAAAAAACAACTAAATGTATAGTTATGAATATATATGTATATATAATTTTATGTATTTAGCTTGTATTTGATTATAATTGTTTTTTTTTTTTAAATTTTAATTATTATCATTGTTATTATTATTATTTTTTTTTATTGTGTATTTCTGTTAAAGTGTAAATGTTGAAATGCACATAATAAATGGATATTGAATTGAATTGAATTGAATTGAATTATTATTATTATTATTTTGTTACGCGCTTTATATTTATCCCTTTTATTTATTTGTTATTATTAATGTTTTAATAATAATTGTTTATATGCTGATATTTAATTTTACTTTAGATTTTTAAATGTGTTAATTATCTTTTATTGAAATATGGCACATAATTATATTAATAATTTGTCATTTAAACTCATTTATGTATTTATATATTTGTTATGGTGCAATACTGTAATTGGCTTTATGCTGTAGTTTTGTACGGTAAATAAATGAATTGAATTGAATTGAAAATTATTATTATTATTATTATTATTATTATTATTATTATTATTATTATTATTATTATTATTATTATTATTATTATTATTATTATTATTATTATTATTATTATTATTATTATTATTATTATTATTATTATTATTATTATTATTATTATTATTATTATTATTATTATTATTATTATTATTATTATTATTAACTCTATAAAAAGTGACAATAATGGAAAAATAACTAAAAATAACTCACATAATGATATATCTAAAATGGCTTTAACAAAAAAAGGAAAAGTTATTATTGATAAAGATAAAAATAATGTTAAAAATAATGGAAAGAATAATGATATGACTTATGCAAAAATTTTAACTTCAAATAAACAAAACCTTGTTCCAGAAAATAGCAAAATTCAACAGAATTCTATAGAAAAACTTGATTTGGAAGAAAATGGAACCACAGAAAATAAACAAAAATATGGAGTTAAAAATGATGATGAAGAATTTATTACAGTCACATATAAAAAGAAAATAAATAAATATAATAAAAAAGGTATAAATGGAAATCAAACTAATCATATAATACAAACAGTAATGCCTAGAATACATTATAAAAAGTATTTTTTAACCAAAATTGATACATCAATGAATGAGACAAATATTATAAAATATCTAACGGATAGCTTAAAAACTACCATTGTATGTTATAAACTGCCATCTAAAAATGAGAAATATGCTTCTTTTTATATCTCAATAGATAGCAAATTTGAGGAACAAATAACAAAGCCAGAGCTTTGGCCCATAGGATCAGTATTGCTACCTTACTATGGTCGCTTACATAATAATAATTCTATTAAAACAACTGAAGAAATTGCAGATATGAATAAAAGTATTAGTACTGACATAAAAAAATTGGAACATAAATATAATACTTTTGAAGTAGAAAATAGAAGTTATAATCAATCAATCATATTGTCATGATGGATAAGTCAAATAAAAAGTTAAATATTTATGTACAAAATGTTAGAGGTTTACGCACAAAATTATTTACTGTAAAACATAATATTCTTACTGAAAATTATGATATTATTTGTCTCACAGAAACATGGTTACAAGAAAATATCATAAATGATCAATTGATAGATAATAGATATAATGTAATTAGATATGATAGACCAAACACCATTGCATCAAGAGGAGGTGGTGTACTAACAGCTGTCAAGAATGATATTATACATAAAGAGATAAATATTGAAAATATAACTTTTGAGTCAGTATGGATTGAATTAGAGATAAAAAACTCAAAACTCATAATTGGAAATTTATATATACCACCAAATATATCAATAAATGAATTCAGAAAAAATCTTGAAATCCTGGAATTATATCTCATACAATATAAATATGAAATGATTCTTTTAGGAGATTTCAATGTTGCTTATCATGAAAACACTAAAGAAAAAGAAAATACACCAAAATTTATTGAACTGGATCAATTTATTAAACTATTAGATCTACAACAAGTAAACAAAATATTTAATAAACAAAATTATATTTTGGATTTGATATTTACAAGAATTACAGATATAATTATTAATAATTCTGAATATCCTCTAGTATCAGAAGATGTATACCATCCAGCACTAGAATTGCAACTGTCAGTGGTAACGAGATTCAGGAAAAATTCCATAACCTATGCAAATAAATGTTATGCACGAGGAGACTATTATAATCTGTATCAAGCCATTAAACATATTTCTTGGAGTGAAGTTTATGAATGTAAATGCCCATCATTAGCTACCAATATATTTCATCAAATATTGTCAGATACTGTTGATAGATTCATTCCAGTTAAGCAAAGTAAAGGTATTAAATTTCCAAAATGGTTCTCTGTGAAACTAGTTCGATGTATAAAGAGAAAAAATTTTTTCATAGATATTATAAGAAATATAAATGCTTTTTGTATTTGAATAACTATAGGAATTATAGACGCATAGTAAAAGTACTTGAAAAATATGATTTTCAAGAATATATTAAACTGACTCAAAACAAAATACATAAAGATCCAGCATATTTTTGGAATGTATTAAAGACTCATTATACTTCAGTTAGACGAAATACATGTGTAGTAGATATAGAATCAAATGATTTTATGACTTATTTTTCAACTCAATGTGAATTGGATAATAACTTAATCTTGGAATATCCATTTATTCAAAATCTTATATTCAATAATGATTCCATAAACATATTAAAATTTGATTTGGATGAAATATACCATTCTACAAAATTAATAAAAAATAAAAAAAGTATTGCTTGTGATAATATACCAGTTTTTATTTATAAAGGATGCATTGAACTTTTGGCTCCAGTTTTATTGTATATTTTTAATTTGTCACTTAAAACATCAATATTTCCTAACTATTGGAAAACAGCTAAAGTAATACCTGTATACAAATCTGGGAAAAAATCAGAGGTCCGAAATTATAGACCTATTTCTTTACTACCTATACCATCAAGAATTTTTGAAAAATCAATTTATTACAGAATTATACATTATTTAAAAAATATTCTTCCTTATTCTTTACATGGATTTCTTCCGGGAAGGTCAATAGAAACAAATTTAGTCCATATATCAGATGCCATAGGTAGAGCTATTGAGGCAAGAAGTCAATTGGATGTAATATATTTTGATTTAACAAAGGCTTTTGATAGAGTTGATCATAGATTACTTCTTATGAAAATAGAGAAAATTGGGTTTTCAATCAATCTAATGAATTTATTCAAGTCATTTCTATCTGATAGAAGCAATTATATTTATTACAATAATAAACAGTCAAATAATTTTAAATCTAGACTTGGACTTCCACAGGGAGTGTGTTAAGCCCAATATTTTTTGCTATTTATATATCAGATTTGATAACACTTATTCCAAGTAGGAGTGTGTTATGCTATGCAGATGATATTAAAATTTTTCTGGAGATTAATAGTAAAGAAGATATTAAAACTTTACAAAATTATATAGATGTTTTTTACAAGTGGTGCCAAGAAAATAACATGAAAATAAATATTGACAAATGTAATGCTATGACATATTCAAGAAAAACAATGTTAATACGGGGTAGTTACCATATTGATTATCTTGAAATTAAGAAAATTACTGATCATAAAGATTTGGGTATAATCTTCACAAGCAATTTTACTTTTAATAACCATATAACATATTCTGTTAATAAAGCATTTAAACTCATTGGCAGGATGCTCAGATCAAAAATTGTTTTTGATTTCCAGACTAATAAATTAATATTTAATAGTTTGATATTGCCAATTTTACACTATGGATCCATTATATGGAATTCTATAAATGAAACGAATATGAAAAAAATACAAAAGGTTTATGATAAATATTGTAAATATGTGTATAAAACTTCATTTCATAATAATAATGAATTGTGTGTTAAGAGAATATTATCTGATATGTGTTTTTTATATAAAATGATAAATGGCACAATAACTTTTGATAATTCAGTAACAAATCTGCTATATAAAATACCAACTTTCAATAGCAGAAATCACAAACTTTTCATTTACCATTAATTAAACATAAATGTGTAAAAAATGCACCTGTATATAGATTACAAAATGAATATAATGATATGTTTAGTGATGTAGAGTTTACATCAGATTTTAAAATATTTAAAAAGTATATATTAGATTCATTAAATCAAAATTTTATGTAAATTTTAATTTTAATCATTGTAAACGTTTTATTGGCTTTGTAAGCTGTTGTTTACTAATAAACTGAATTGAATTGAATTGAATTATTATTATTATTATTATTATTATTATTATTATTATTATTATTATTATTATTATTATTATTATTATTATTATTATTATTATTATTATTATTATTATTATTATTATTATTATTATTATTATTATTATTATTATTATTATTATTATTATTATTATTATTATTATTATTATTATTATTATTATTATTATTATTATTATTATTATTATTATTATTATTATTATTATTATTATTATTATTATTATTATTATTATTATTATTATTATTATTATTATGTTTCAAAGCAAAACTTTATTGAGTCTAAAAAGTTACAGAGTCATATATTGATTTTTTACAAATGAAAAACAAATTACAACTTTCAGTATATAAGTCTTTATCTTTTCTGCATCCTTTTTTTTCTTCTTGTTTTTAAATTTGGTCTTCTATTTAGTTCAGTTTATGCTTGCATTTTTTTTTTAAAATTGGAAAAAATGCTGATGTTGAAAATGTCATCATCTATCTTATTGGTCTTTATATTTCATAGACTGGATCTCTGTTTCAAGTGTGACCATGTGGCTGCAAATATATCTGGTTGAGCTAGGATGCTGTCTCTTTTTCTTAACAGTTCTAGTTTTATTGAATATGTTGCTGGGTGGCGTCGAGGGTTATTGGCAAGTGCAAAAGTGCATCTGGTGCACCAGTAGGCATAAAGGCTGTATGTTGCTGCACGAATAGCAGGGTTATTGCCTTTTTTAAATGTATTTATTATTTCATCTATTGAAATGATAGCCTTTCTGTATGTGGTAAACATTGTGCGACGTATTGTTTCTAGGGCACTGCAGGAATGAAGAAAATGATCTTGTGTCTCTTCTTCTCTATGACATAGTCTGCACATGGGGTCTACATTGGTATAGAATCTACGAAATCTAAGGATTAGAATTATTCTTTTAATACTAGTCTATATATATATATATATATATATATATATATATATATATATATATATATATATATATAGCTGATACATGAAAAGCTTAAGATAGGTGTAAGTTATTTATATCTGTTGATTCGATATAGGCACAGTTAAATTCACAAAGAAACACAAATTGTTTTAGGTGAGGCTCATATGGTATTTTCACAACACACATATATATGTATCTGAATTACAACATTATATTACAGTCATTAGTAAGTTAATAAATATTATACTTTAACAAACTATAAATGTTTAAATGTTAAATGTATATATAATATGAACTCACACATGTATAATCTGACATAAAATAATATTTCTATTTCAAATAATTAACTCATTAAATTTATCGGTGAATATGATTGATTTTAGCAATTTATAAATAGTAATTGATGTTACATCTAAGTACATAAGCATAAAAAACAATATTTTGATGATTAATACCTAATATTCTTTAATCTATAAGTTGAAATATTCTCACAATGTAATTGTAGATGTCACCAATATATTAAAAATTGACTATAAAATCCGAATAACAAATTTGTTAATTTCATTATATATTTTTAATTTTAAAACCATGTTTGTTATAAATGATAACAAAACAATATATATATATATATATATATATATATATATATATATATATATATATAATTATTCAAAACAATACAATAATTAGTACAGTAAAAAATATTTTAAAAACAAATATATACCACAATTTAATATTTAGATATTAAAGTTACTCGTAATAAAAATAAATTAGATTATTGTATGGTAATAAAAGATATTGAAAAAAGAGGATATATTCCTTGGTATTCAAATGTTCCAATAGTACATAAATTATCCGTTTTAAAATCATTTTTATTTAGGAATAATAAGTTATGTAAATATAGTTCTGCTAAAATAAGTAATATAAATGTATTTACTATGGATTTGTTAAATATTGGATATGATCATAAATTAATTTATAATATTGTTACTAAGTTTAATAATAATAGTAATATTTTAAGTGCTATAGATATTGATAAAATGAAATATACTTGGATATCAATACCATTTATTTGTAATGAACAAGTGAAATTTATAAAACAGCTATATAAAAATATATGTCGAGTCTCATTTTATACTACTCCTAATTTAAATAGATTGATAAATAATTCAAAAAATAAACATAATATTTTAAATCAAAGTTGTGCTATATATAAATGGTTATGTGTGTGTGGAAAGGCATATATAGGTGAATCTCGATGTACATTGGAGAAAAGATCAAAGGAGCATTTGTTGTTATATAAACAAGTACAAACATGAAGACAAGAGAATGTTAGAAATGATGACATATCATCTTCAGTATTTTTTGATCATAATGTAACATGTAATTATGGTTTTGATTTTGATTTTAATAAAGTTAAGATTTTGTGTGTTAAAAGAAATAATAATAAATGCAAAATTAAAGAAGCTATGTTAATAAAAAGTGAAAAGCAACATTTGATAAATAGACAGGCTGCCAATATAAAATTAATGAAGTGTGGGAAAATTGATGTATGACATATTTCTTTTTGTTTACATTTGTAATGGGTTTTTTTTTGTAATACAATTTGAATCTAGTTGATAATGACTACATAGATAGTTGAAAGTACTTCTATTAAATTGTGGTATATATTTGTTTTTAAAATATTTTTTATTGTATTAATTATTGTATTGTTTGAATAATTATATACATTTTATTATAATTGGAATACAGACATTGATTAATAATTTTATATATATATATATATATATATATTTACCTAGAGTTTATGTCATCTGGAGATGTTTTTCACTGATCATTGAATAGCTTTTAAAGTTTTTATTGAATGTTTTTTTTATTAACTGGTTAATTTATTGTTTATTCAAAAGTCATTTACTTTAAAACAAATAAATGTAAAACACATTAGCTAAATATTTTTCTTTCTATCACAAAAAGAAATATTTTTGTTAAATGTAAAAATAATGTCTGAATGAATATGTCAATATATATTATACTCACTCACAAGCCAATTTCTTCTGACAGTACTTCATAAGTTTGTAAAAATAGATCCCATGTTATGGACAGCATATATATGACTGACATTTACATTTCTTTTGTCTGTTTCCATGCATATATAAAATAATATATGTTGTTATTAAGATGGATTGAACTTGAAGTGGCCTTCATCCTGCAGTGGATTGAAATATATATTACCAAACTTGTCCTGGCTAATTGATAAATACAGTGATGCTTCTGGTCTTTAATTTTGTTTTTATAATTTTGTTTAGTTCAGCCATAGCTCATGCTGTTACTTTCTATATATTGATATATAAAATTTTAGAGGAGCTGCTCTCTTTTTCTTCCTTGGGAATTCAAACTTGATCAACATGGTTACTAGCAGCACACTGTTTTTCCTTGAGGCTGACATTTTACATTCTTTTCAATTTATTAAAGTTATCTAATACTTATAGTATATACAATGAAATTTATAAACACAAAGATTAAAAAGAAGTCTTTCATCTCATGATTAATATAAACAAGATAATAATTAAATAACAATTGTTATATAAGCCGCTATTTTCAATTTTTTAAAATACTGGCCTGACACACAATTTTCACAATAACATCAGCTTTAATTATGTTAGAGCAAAACAATTACATTGCTAGAAACTAGAAACATTAAGGAAAACAATAAATATAAAATAAATAGTGATAAATATATAAAAAATAAGGAAAAAAAGAAATTTTCACATTCAAAATACTTATTATTTTATTGGTTGTTCATAATTTGAAAAGTAACATTAACTAAAATTGAAAATACATCTTCAGTGATAATTTCTTTGCATTCCTCACAAAATTATCTTTCTAAACATGTATAACATGTCTTACCTGAGATAATCCACAGCTTCACAATCTCCAAAAGAAATCGGATATGATTTCTTCATTTTTATCTTGTACCCCAAATGTTCTAAATGTCAAAGGTGTCTATAAAAAAAGATTCATCCTAATAAAAGTTACAAAAGAAATCAGCATAGCAATGGGCTTCTTGTCTGTCTAAAACTAGAAATTGTAGGCTACTATCTATATCACTATGATAAAATGAGTTTCATCTCTTCATTTTATATTTTTTGTGTACATCAGCGATGTTTATATTCTTTATGGACACCAGTGATGTTTATATTCTTTATGCACACAAGTGATGTTTATATTTTTATGCACATAAGTGATGTTTATATTCTTTATGCACAGAAGTGATGCTATCTTATTATATTTATTGTACTACATAGATATAATTTATTTGCATATTTGTTAGCTATTGACTTGAAAATAATGTTATGAAACATATAGCAAAACCAAAGCATGAATCACATATATATATAATTTATTTGCATACAGATCATTTGTTAGCTATAGACTTGAAAAATGTAAACAAGAATCGGATTTATAACAAATTACTTATAAACCATATTATATTATATATATAAACATAATTAATGATTTTTGTAATAAATTATACTTTTTGAAAAACATTATTTTTTATCAGTGTAGAATGTTAAAAGCTACATTAGATATTAATTGTATACAAACGTAAATAACTAACACACACAAATTACAAACTAAAAATAATTAATAAAAATGATAATTTAAATAAAAATATATTATAGTTTTATTAAAAAAATTAAAAAACAATTTCTGTCAGCCATCTTTGTAATAGTACCGGAGAAATGTCATCTGCAGCCCCGTAAATTATTTTTGTCTTTTATCGCTTCATGATAAGTACAAAAATTATTAAAAAAGACAAAAGAATTAAATACTGTGGTTGATTAAAACTGCTGCCAAAAATTTAAATTTTAACCAATTTTTTTTGAAATAAACATTTTCTGAAAGCTACGTCACCAACCTTTCAAACAATCATATTTTCATCTAAATCACACTTATACTTTTTACGTCGGTAAAGAAAGAAAACAAAACATCATCTGAACACCGCCTGATGCATGCTCACAGTGCTCAAAAAGCTGAAGTAGTTAAGTAAAAGAATTTAGAATTAAGTCAGTAGTTAATAAGTACTACAAAAAACATTCATATTCTGGACAAAGATATTTTTCCTTCTATATTACATTAAAAATTTTACATTTTGTCAAAATCAGAAATAATTTAATTAAAATATTTGTACTAGTAACTTTTTATATTTGATTTCAAATAATTTATAGTACTTTGAAAGTATCTAAAAGTATTATTATTTAATTAATATTTACGCTACTTTTAAAATTTGTTTTAAATGATATATCTGCTTTAAATATATATTTATACCATATACTGTGTGCAATAATACATGTCAATATATGTGTTTGAATGTGTGCTATGACAATTGGAGTAATAATGAATAAGATTGTAAAATTTGTTATAAAATATTTTACTGAATTATTATGAGTTACCATTATACTTTGAATTTGTACAAAATGAAAAGGCTTTTATTTCTATAAGTGTTTTAATAATGATTAACACTTCATACTATTAAGATATAAATATAAAATATTATCAAATAGAAAATAATATTCATCAGAATACAAAAAACCATGATTGAAATACATAGTAACTGACAATATCAACATAGATATGGTTATGTGGCAGAGTGATTCCAATTCTTCAATGATTTTTACAGCAAGTATATAAAATATAATTGGTAATATAGTTGTTTTCACAAATGATAATTCAGAACATTAAGAAATGTTACAAACAGCTATCAGGAGAAAGTCAAACTAAAGACAAATTTTAAAAGAATCAAAATAATTTTCAGTGAGTTTCCAAAAAGATGAAAAATTAAAGACTATTGATAATGAAATCAGAAAGAGTTAACAGTTACAAATATCTTCATCACAATATTAATACAGAAGGAAACATAATAGAAAAAAATCATTAATTAAATTAAACTTGAATTGAGTTTTATATTTTGATAGAAATAATTTAATGTGAAAATATTTCAGAAATCTTGAAAAGAACATTTTTTAGCATATGTGTTTTATAAAAACTTGGGTTTCGTTCTAAGACTTGGAATTTATAAAAAAAATAGAAAAAATTCAGACAGCATACTATGAAAAGCTATATTTTATTATAACTCTTCTCTTATACACTTCAATGCAATATATATATATATATATATATATATCTGATATTCATATCTCTTTTTATATATATATGAATATATATATATATATATATATATATATATATATAATTCATCCTTTATTTGTCTATCAGTTTTGGCAGTTCTGCAGTCTTCATCAGAGCTGCAACATTTAAACATATAATTATAAAATAATGGTTATATATGAATATATGTTTAAATGTTGTGATGAAGACTGCAGGACAGTCGAAACTATTAAAAAAAATAAAGGAGGAATTATATATAAAAATATGTTTAAATGTAGTAGCTCTGGTGAAGACTGCAGGACAGTCAAAACTGTTAGAAAAATAAAGGACAAAGTAGATATAAAAAATTTCCTTTAAGTATATAAGTGAATAGTTATAATAAGTAATATATATGAATATAAAAAGAAAAATGCAAAGAAAGTAAAGGAGAAGCTATAAGAATAATAACACATCTAGAAAACCATATGTTCAGACTAACACTGATGAAATAATAATTAGATATCAATGACATTATTGATAAAATGAGATAATAAAAAGAAGTTATTAAAAGAAATAATAAACAAATAACTAGAGCTTAAATTAGATTTCAGAATAGTGGAAAAGATTTAGATGTGGATCACATATGAGTTAAGTGATTTAGATAAAAGAATTTTTGGAAAAAGATCTAGAAGTACACCACATATAAAAATGTAGTCAGATTATTGAAATAAATGAGTTTTTGGAGAAAGTTCTAGAAATGAATCACATACAAGTTGGGTAAATGAGATAAAGGAGTTTTTGGAGAACATTCTAAAAGTATATCACATATAAGTTGGGTGATTGAGATAAAGGATTAATTGTAGAAAGATTTAGAAGTGGATCACATATAAGTTGGGTAATCAATATAAAAAGTTTTTTGGGAATGATCATCAAGTA
The DNA here is from genome assembly GCA_028023455.1 of Epiperipatus broadwayi. NCBI lineage: Eukaryota > Metazoa > Onychophora > Udeonychophora > Euonychophora > Peripatidae > Epiperipatus > Epiperipatus broadwayi. The sequence goes on along the minus strand of JAQFVV010007188.1, from coordinate 57,328 downwards.
GATCCTATATAAATTCAGTGATGGAGATACAAATGTTTTTGGAGAAACTTCTATAAATGGCTCACATATAAGTTGGGTGATTTAGATAAAATAGTTTTTGGGAAATATCTAAAAGTGAATCATATAAGTTGGGTGATCAAGTAAAAATGTTCTTGGAGAAAGTTTTAAAAGTGGATCACATTTAAATTGGTGATTGAAAAATAAGATATGCATGAAAAACTGGATTAAATTTGGATAAACCATTATTTGTAGTAGAGTAATATGATTTAAAATGGTAATAAATATCGGTATATAAAATGTAATCAGAAAATAGTGGTTGATGGTAATTAATTAGATAATAAATTATCATATGTTTAAGAAAATAGCCACAGAATTTGGTGCAGTATTTTATAAATAACTGAATAAATATTTTCATGATTATGAAGAATAACAGTTAATTAATTTAGTTTAGCTGTTTCTAACCATAACATTGATGATCATATAAAGTACAAACATGATCAAAATGAATGCCTAAAGAATGATATGGTAGATTCTTAGCTAGAATCTCATGAGAGAATGCGTAAATATTTATATATGGTATATGTATGCTCTCCCTATATATCTATGGCGCAGTCTAAGAATACAATTATGGATAATAAAAAAATGTCTGTTATGCTTTAATTAAACTGAAGAATCACCAAGTGTACAAAAACTTTAAATTATTGTTGTTTCTTCTGTGCAAACATGACCACAACTGATATGAGTGGATGAGATGATTCAGACACTAATGTATATATATATATTATTATATACTTTTAAAAATTAATGATTCAGACACTAATGTATATATATATATTATTATATACTTTTAAAAATTAACAGCTAAACAATGATTAATAAGCACATTCTTAATAATAGAGAGATTAATAATAATTTATAAAATGCATTTATTTTTAGATCAAAATATAAGTGATGTTTTATCGTTTTTAGATTAGATAAATAAATCTATAAGTAAAATCAAGATGGATTGAATATCAAGTTTAGAAATTCTTTGCCATATTTTTCTCATTGCTCCTTTTTTAAAAAAAATTGAAAGCAAAGATTTTTTTTTTTTTAATTACAGTCTTTTCCTGAATTCTTTTATTGCCAGTTTGTGATGATGGTGTATTAACCTGTTTGATGTGCTATTACTAACAGTTGAATGTATTTGGAATATTTAAGTAAAGTTACATTTTTCTAAAGACATTCAATACACATATTAGATGATGGAAATAGTCCAATATAAAACTATGTAAACAGGCAAAAACTCTCCATATAGTAGTGCCACCTTGTGCTAACCAGAGTAATCAATGGATGCCAGAAGGCTTGTGCATAAAATTCCTACTTTAATGTCTATTTATTCAATATCCCCAGACTAGTTTCTGGCTTGTGGCCTTCATTAGTGAGGAGCCTTGGATCTGAGAGCACTGCACCTAGATCTTAGGATCTAATGCAACCCTCCACCAGCCACCTTTTATCTCTACTTCACTAGATTAGGGATTTTATGCACAAGCCTTTTGGCATCCATTAATTACTCTGGTTAGCACAAGGTGGCACCACTATATGGAGAGTGCTTGCCTAACAGTTATGTGCTAGCATGAGATGGTTGGTGATCATGTGATAAAAATATGTAATTGCATTTTACAAAAAAATGGACAGCAAGAAATAATTGAACTTTTAAGAAAATTACTAAAAGTTTAATATTCTTTATTTTAAGTATTAGAGTAGAAAAATTAAATTAACTTAGATCTATATGTATTGCAATTTTATTTGCCCAATTTGAAATATCTTTTTACATATTTCGTAGAGGCATGTGTTTATATCCAATATTGAAGATTTTTGCTTAGATGAACAATTTTTTTTGCTTAATTATGATCAAGGACAATTTTAATAGTTTTATTATGCTTGATAGACAATAGTTTTGGCTAATAAAAACCTCAATAATATTTTTACAATGCAGATAGGTTAATTTTGAGCAAAATTTTGATGATGATTAGGATATTGGTTTTTTCAGGACATCATAAACATTTTGTCAAGTGTGATAAAAGCTTTTTGTGCAGTATCTTTTAGAAACCATATGCAAAATTACTTATCTCATTTATGATGGATTCTCCTTCAAGAGCTGAAGACTTTAATACCATCTTCAATTCAGATTTCTTCAACACCTCATTTATTTCAATGTTTTTTTTTACAATTACATGTGGCTCATAGATGGATATTAGAAGCTTTTCATTGCTTTATTGTAATCCTTAATCTTTCTCAATGCATCAGTTATAAGCTTTCCAAGAAATTTTTATCTTGTTTGATCTCATCCATTACATATAAAATGGTTCTCAACATGGTTCATGAACACCTGATAACCATCATCACATGATCATTCACATTATTTTCTATTACATATAAAATATGTGTCCTTATCTTGCAAACAAAATATGAGTAAAAAATGTAATAACTTCAAATATCCAGAATCTAAAATGATTTATAATATCTCCTTACACCTGGAAATGACAATGGTATTACACATATTGGAGAACAGTATTTAAACAATAAAATTAGAAAATAACAGCAACATTAAAAAAAGTGAATCAATTTTAAGAAAATAACTAAACTCATTTATGATATTAAAAAGAGGAATCAGGGATAGTCAAGTTAAAAAATTATGTAAAGAGGAAGGAAGCATTTTATGGCATAACAGAAATAATTTTTGAGAGCTGATTTTAAAGGCTTCATTTAATATTAAAAAGTAATAAATTATTTTTTTTTGCAAATCTACAATATTTATAATTATTAAAACATGACATTAAATATTATCTCAAATTTAGGCTGATGTTGAAAGTGATAGAAAAAAGATAAAACAAAATAAAATCTGGAAAAGATTCTAAAGAAAATTACTGACTGGAAAAAAAGGCATACGAATTCAAAGTAAATATAACATTGTGAAATGAAAAAATAGACTGCAAGAGAATATTAATTTGTATAAAAAAAACAATGTAACTAAAAATTTAAAGTCACAGTTTGATCATAGTGTTGCAATAAATAATGATGAAAAGATTAAAGAATCTAAGATGCAAGAAATGGAAAAACCTATAGTAATGTCACCAAGGATAGAAAATACATTGGTCATAAATAAAACCATGGATAGAGAATTTCTCAAATGCATTAAAATGCCCATGTTTCATTAGTAGTGACATTAATTAATGATATGCAAAAAGGAAATATATTGTGGAATATAATGTAAAAAATAAAATAAATGTAACATATCCAAATAATACAAATTCTGGTGTTATTTTTATAAATCAATCTAATAGGAATGCAGAAATCTAGGATAAAAGTTATACAAATATAGAACTTATGAATGAAAAGAAAATTAAAAGAGAAAATGCAGAAGAGTTTATGATCATAGACAAACCAAAAAAATTGAATAAAGAAGTTATTCCATGATAAACTCTATAAAATTGGTATTAGAACCAGAATATATATCATAAAATTAACAATACCAAAGTTTTAAATACAAGTATAGTATTTACACTTAAACTAGATGTAATTACAAGGGATTTGAATCCAGACTTTCATGTTCTCTTCAGTAATTCACTCCATTTTATACAATCAATACACATGACTACATACATATGAAAAAGATAAATGGTCTCCAATATATGTATTTTGTACTGAACCAGCACTCATCAGTTGATCTAGATCATTTTTCACACACACACACACACATATATATATATATATATATTGTAACGGTATATAAATATGCCATTACATTAATTTAAAATAAAATCTTAAAGTTCGCAAATAAAAATAAAATCTATTAAAAAACTAAAAGTTAAAATGTTTGTTAAATGTATAACATATATATATTTGCACAGATGCCAAACTTTAAAAATTTTTTTTTTTTTATAAAAAAAAAAAAAGGGTATTTGAACGTACTTTTGTATAAAAAAAATACAAGATTTAAATATAAAAATATTTTAATAAAGAAATAACGTAAATAAAAATAAAAACAGATATTAATTAATTCCTGTAATCTGTAAATGGAAATGATTGTTTATTAATTATCCAAAAGCTGTGTAATTAAAAAGTCAGATGAAAAATAGATAAGAGAAGAAAGAGATTTTAGCTTGACCAATGGAAGCAAATAAAGGCCTGGACCATAATGAAAAAATGGAACAGTGAACATTTTTGTTCATGGAATCCATCGGAGGACTATAAAGAGAAAAATATTGAGTTCCAGTCAGTTTCCAACTTGATTTGGTGAGACGAACGACAAGACACACTTGTCGTTCTCTCTCACTTATTTTAAAAATGAAAAGACTATGATACCAGAATGGAACCAGCTAATGCTACCTCCAGAACATCAGAGCAGTCTTCCAATGGAGACATCATGGGAATTAAAAACAGGAACCTGGACTCTTCTACCATGAGCTATGAACTTTACAATTTAAAATCATAAAATTAATTAAGAACTTTCGTCAAGAGTTGACAAGTTTAACAAACAAGCTAACCTAAATTTTGAATGGACTCTTATCTAATTTTTGTAAGTTTCAAATTAATTAATAATGTTTAATTTTATATGTTTGCGTTTGATAAAAAAAATCATTTCCATTTATTATTTTATTTGTATTAATATTTATTGTTTAAATTTTAAATGAGGAAATTTAAGGTTGGGTATAGACATTGCATGGATTCATTAGCGGTTGATTATGTTGTCGTTTTCACATTCGATTAGAGTATATAAGTCAGCGATGTCACTGCGGCATCTTACGATGAATGCTATTGGATTTTGTGTATTCCCTATGCAATTGACGTTATCGATGATTTTGTATTTTGATCGGTTGTGTTTGTTTTGAAATGTTTTTAACCATGGAATCTATTCAGCCAATCCATACTCAACATTATAAAACAAATTGTATAAAATTCATCTGTGCGAACGTATCTTAAGGTTAAATTTAAGTCGGGCGTGAATGGCTATATAGATTTGTAAATTTATATATATATAGTTATTTGTTTCGTAGTTAAATTGGGTCAATGGATTAGATGTATTGATGTAATTAGTAAATGTAGCAGAAGATCCGCTACGGGCAGGATTGCAGTTATATACACCGCACACCCCCTGTTTGCCTAATGGAATTGGATAGTAAGACGGAAGATGCGGTCCATTCCTATGGAGTTTTTTGTTTATTGTTTTTCTCACCAAAAGATGTAGCATTCCTGTTTGGTAGAGAGACAATGTCTTCTCTAACTGTACTGTTCAGATGTACATTCCTGACAGTATAGTATATTTAGTGCTGTTGTTTCATGCAACATTGAATACATTAATGTATCAGATGGATTGACACCGGTTTGACTGTGAACTTTTGGCTTAAGGTTAAATAAGGGATAGAATATTTTATTTTCAAATGCAAATCTGTGGTCTATTCATACTTGACCCTCTAAATAAATATTAAACTCATTATTGCAATCTATTTAAAATTAAAGGTTAATATAAAAATATAAAATGTTAAATGTATTCCTCAAATTTATTTATACGTGCGTTAATAAATGTTTGTTTGTTAATTACTGGCAGAGGCTTTTATATATATATATATTTAAGATGCAATTAAACAAGTTATTTATTATCTCTGCATCTCCATGAGCTAGTGACTTGGGCTAACGATCTGAATATTTAAATAAAGTGGAATCTTAACAGCGCCTATCTGCCTACTTTATAAATTTTTCTAAGCTCAAATGCCTAGATGGCGCCCATGTAGTGCAGATTGCGGTAGATTCGATCTTCACTTGCTTTTGGATTGTTATAATATATATATATACACACAATTAGTGCTCAGATTATATTAAGATATCAAATCTTCAAACTTTAATGGTCAGACTTAAATATTCTTCATTCTCCAACTCTTCAGCTTTCTATATTATTGAAAATATGATGATGGCATGTTCAAAAGTCCTAGGCCTGAGGGGTCAGAATGACTTTTAGTCAACATGGGTATGACAACAAAATTGACAAACAAGGGCTTTGAACATGCCATCATCATATTTTCAATGATATGAATGACTAAAGTACTACAGAATGGAAAAGATTGAAGCCTATCCATTAAAGTTTGAAGATTTACTATGTTAATCTAAACTGAGCACTGATTATATATATCTATATATTGTACCCTCACTTCTCGATATATGCTATATAATTTAAAATATGACTAGCTCAATAAAATCATTATACTCAGCTAAAATATGTACAACTATCTTTAATATATTTTTATAATATTATAACTTATCAGATTTATTACAAACTTATCAAAAATTAATATAGTTCAATATTATGTACTACTTAAATAAATACTTACTAAAATCATGAGACTGTGAAGTGAAGTTACAATTGGTAATTGGACTTACATTGAGTCAATGTCTTTCCAAGACACTGTCTCAATGGCATAAGAATACTATTACTTCTAATTATCTCATTACTAACTCTACAGCACTCTTATGACTTTTATAAATGAACTATCTTTAATAATAATAGATAAATAAATCTCAATCTTTTGTTAAGGAAATATAATTAAACGATCTCAGGTTCTTCTAATTATCTTAAAGTAATAATAATTATTCATGTAGATAGGAATGATAAGGATTTAATATCAAACCTAAATACACCTAACTTATTCTAATAACAATAACTAACAATAAAAATCTTTAGTGTATCGCTTAATCTTATCTATTTTATTGTACTATTAATCATTAAGAAAATAAGTAAATCATATACATGTCTTTCATTTCCATATAGTATCTTAATTTTAAAATATACCAAAGTCTTATATTTAACAATCTGTGCAATAAATAATATTATACTTTATATTGTCATTATAATTACTTTTGACCATTGTAATATTATATGTTATTCAATCAATTTCTATAAATTATATTAAAAAATATTTTTTTTTCTCAAAATAATAAAATAATAAATTCATATTGTGCAAATATTATTATATTCAAATTATCTTTGTCAAATCTGTGGTGTAAAATAATGAATTCGACACACTTTTAAAACAACTTAACAAATTTATTTACATCAACTTTAACAAATAATTTATTTACAATATTTACATTACAAATGGAACTAAAGAAAATAAAACAAAATAAGAAAAATATAATACAAATTTTTACATTTACTATTTCCATAATCATAAGTAGATAATTTATACATTTATTAAATGTTCTATCAATAACATTTAATTAGTTTATGACTTTAATTTTAATAAACATCATTTGTCATCAATTAATACAAGAAAAGGTTTTATGTGATATATCATTCTTAGCATATATGTAAATAAACAAACTTTAATAAGTAAAATGCTATTTCACTTAAGTCTTACTGCTATTTATATTATAATGTACTAGTATGTATTACATTTACTATCAGTATTATTCAAAGATCAATTAATGTATAAACTGATATAACTTTGTAATATAATAACAATTATTGTTTATAACTATTTATTTCATTCCAATATAATGTCATACTACATGTCTTATCAAAATATGCAATACGTATATGTTCTTCTAAAATAATATTTTAAATTATTCAACAATTTCAAATTTTTATAAAATATTATATTAAATAAAATTCTATGATTCTTTTCTATTTAAAATCATTACTTTTCTTTACTTGTTATTCTTATTCCTTCCTAATAAACTTCTACCTACAAAAGTCATTTTGTCCTTATTTAACTTCAGAAAAATAGATGACCAATTTATAAAAAAAAAAATAATAATATTTATCCAAAATCTCTTATACCTCATCATCTATATACGATAAGCCTTCAATCAAAATATAAATTTCTATGTAAAATTAACTTACTTATCTAATAAAAAAATAAAATAAAATATAGATTTCTATATATCTCTTACTAACTTGAAAAGAAAAAAAAAAATAATTTATACTAATATGATAAATCTAATTCCTAATATTGTAACAAAAACATTAAAATTTATTCACGAAAGAATCATATAATTATTTCTAGGTTCTCATATTATGTTGTACTAAATTTACATCATCAATTTAAAGTATGCATATTAAAATAAAACTGCTATTATTAATCTTATGCTGTATATTATTTAAATATTAATACATTCATTCAACAATCAAATAACATTTGGTTGATCTAAAGAAAACATAGCAAATACATCAAATTATTATTACATAATTTTTACCATAAATGATACTTCAATGTACAGTCCGTCACACGATGTCCTCCAAGATTTCAGTTTTACAAAATAATTTCACATTTACACTCAACAATTATTCTTTAAAATATTACGTGTTGTATAATTATAAAATAAACTTTATGCAATAAAATGTTATATTAATATTTAGCTTTTTTTAAAAAAAATGTAAATGTACCTTTCCTATCTTTAATAAATCAATAATTAATTAAATATTTATGTTAGTTAATAAATAAAACATATTACATAAAATCCAACGTGTCTTCTTTTCACTATAATTGTTCTTTTTCCTAGGCACAAGTTTTCACCAAACATTACTTCCTTTTCTACATCACTGTTTTAAAAGTTTTTATAAAAAAATGAAAATTTTTTTAAAAAAATAAAAATAAAGTCAGTTCCACCATAAGAAGAAAATAATAATTAAAATAGTTTATGAATCCGATTCATTTCTTTTAAAGAAAAAAATATTATTATTTAAAAGTTATTATTTTTAGAATTAGTCTATAGTTTACAAAGTTCTTATTTAATTATTTTTAATTGATTTGATATCACGTATATTTGTTTCGATTCCTTAACAAATATTTAGGTAAGATTACTTTTAAAGTCTTCTGTACGACCAGCGTTCAGACTTTAATAATATAATAATTTTTATATAGGTATTTCTTTACCCATTAAATTTCCAATTTATTTGCCTTTTTAAAACTGTCATAATTTAGTCTTTTACACCATAAAGACTTAACAAGGCAAGTATTTATGTAATCATTATTATTTACCATCTTTACTAAGTTATATACTTAGATTTATAATTCACAAATACTTTCTTCATAAAGAAGTATTTCTCATTCTTTAAATATCTATTTTATAAAAATTAATTACATTAGCTTTTAAATTTATACAAAGTCCAACGTATTACTTTTATGATCTAATAACTCTCTAGTTAATCCAGCATTTGTTAAATTTTAGTATAAAGTCTCCAATACTTTTATCCTTATACGATGTTTCCATGACATTTGATAGTAAATTGAGCTTTGATCGAGACGATAGGAAATTATAATTAAAATTAGCACTGCATATTTGTCGGTAAACTTTTATAAATTATTTTAAAAAAACTACTCTCTTATAATTTTAAAACGATTTTGAGAGCGTCTATAATTACTTAGCTATTTCTAATAGCACACTTTACTTTTTTAGATTTTCAATCACAATTCCCCTCCGAACAATTGAACCTTGGTTTTATACCGGAAGAAACTCCCACTTGATTGGTGAATTAAACAATCAACTTGCTAGCTTATTTACATATTTTACCAACAAGATAGAATTAAAAATAAATAATGACTTATTTAATATTTATTATTTATCACATTATTAAATTCTTAAATCAATCTTTATTGTTTATTTAAATCCATTAAACATTTTTTTAAAATATACTTTCTTACTTAATTTCACTTTTAACTTTTATAAGATTATTTTTATAAACAAACTAAGTCTATTTTTATTCGTTATGTTTTTAAGCAGTATTTTAAAAATCAGATTTAATATTTCACATTAATTATCTTTATTTTTATCTCGTGATAGCCAATATAATATTTATAAATTTTATAACAGAATTTTAAAATAGTTTTGCAACTTTACTAAAAAACTCCCAAGCATGTGTGTATGTGTCTAACTAACATCTGTTTTACAACACTACTACAAACACTTGTAATAATCTAAAAATAGACTAACAATTTCATTTTTAAAAACAAATATTTTTAAAATAAATAATATATTATAACAGTTTTTTAAAATAATAATTCGATATTATTAAAATCAAATGTTAATCTTCTATTATGTACTACTAATAATTAAAATATTTATACTCATTTATTAAATTTTAATCTTTATCAACAATAAATATATGCATTTAATTTTAACTTGTCTTTTTAAAACTTTTAACTTTAAACATTTATTTATTAAATTTATTAATGCAGTATTGATTATGGCCAGTTTTCCAACCATATACTATTATCATTCCCATTAAACGCTCTCTCAAACATCAGCACAATTTTTACATATCAAATACTCATAGATTACTTTAATTACACTTTTTAAAAGATTATCATAAACAAATTAACATCATATAGCTAAATATATCTTAAATTTAAAATTTTTAAATAGATTGATACAACAATTTATGGAGACCCATACAAAAGGGCACAATATATATATATATATATATATATATATATATATATATATATATATATATATATATATATATATATATATATATAGTGCCCTTTTCTATAGGTCAATAATAGTTCATAACAGTCAATTACTAAAAATTTTAAATTTTAGAATATGTTCTTTTGATTTATTAATTATAGTTTGTCAATTATGTTATAAAGTATAATTTGAAGCTAAAGAAAATATGTAGTATATAAAATTATAGCGAATTATTTAAAAAATAGTTATGTAAAGCTTAAAATATTGTTTCATATGGTTGTAAAAGCAGGCCATATTAAATAACTCAGCTATAAATATTAAAAGTATGTTTAATAAGCTCAATTTTAATAGTCTTAAATGTATATATAAATAAATGTTATACAGTATTTAAATTTATAAACTATGTTTAATAATCAAAATTAATATAATATATTTTTAAAATAAACTTTATGATGGTGAAAATGATATCTAGTTCTATATTTTTAAAATTATTCTTCCAAATTTTTTATAATTATTTTATATAATATAATAAGTGTATCAATTTTATAAATCTAAGCAGAGAAATAGATTGAAAATCGTCTGTCAAAGTTATTAATCATGTGAGTTGTATACTATATACTTTCACACACATGCTTGTTTGTTTTTAAAGTAACAAAGTTTAAAATATTTTAAAAGTTATATTATAGAATTGGATAGAATTATTGCCTATCATAAAAGCAAATAATAATAAATATTAAGTTAACTGTTGTATAACATGCTTAACCTTTTAACCGCTAATTATATTATTGGTTGTATGAGGTAAAAATCAAATCTTTTAAATGGCCAACTCACAAACTGAAGACAAAGCCTATTGTTAAAACATATTCGCCTATAATATTAAATTCAACTCAGATACATTTATAAAAAGTATATTACTAATTTTTCAGGTTATGAAGAGAACGAAAGTTCTTTCAAAAATAAATTGCTATTTATTTATTCTAAAATATTCAATTTTGGCAACATAAAAGCTATAATATAAACAAAAAGGTCAACTTTTACGTTATAGAAAAGTAAATATTTCTTTTTACTAAATCTTTAATATTTTTACTAAAATCTTCAATATTTTTCGAAAATAATTTTGCTTTTTTAGTATTCTCTCTGAAAATCATTTGTAATTACTGAATATATACTTAATATTCTTTAAAATTATATTCGAAATGAAAATCTCAGCGTTTTTCTTTATTTTCTTTGATCAGGCGGTTTCTTTGTTCTTTCCAGCCAATCAGAATGTCTTTTTTGGCTGAGAGCTCACTAACAACCAATTACAACCGATGTTCTTTCTTTGTTTAGGTTGAAATGCATTTTTTTTATTTTTTACTTGTAAAATAATTCGAAAGAGGGCACCATCTTACAGAACTTTTAAAAACCTATTCAAAACCTATCAAACGAATATTTTAGCATAAGAACTGGCAGAGTTAGAGTGACGTCAGATGTCGATGAGGAGCTTTGTAAGAGGCGGGAAAAGGGTTAAATGATGTAATAAAGATGAATACAGTTAATAAAAAAAAATTAAATATTTTGTTTAAATAAAACTAGATAAATGGAATATTAAGAATGGAATAAGTTATTAAAGTTATTTTAAAAGTTATTTTAAATGTTTAAATAATTTTGATAAAGTAATAATTGATTTAAAAGTAATATTTTAAATAATGTTTTAGGTTAATTACATCATAGTTTTTTTATTTTCAAATATAATTCTGCTATAAACTGAAAATATGTAAATTTGTTCTCAAGTTAAAGTAAGAATCAATCAATCAAATGAGGTATTCTTACAGACTATAAATATGAATTGCACGGGGGTATAAGTGGAGATTAATAATGTATTGAAACCAGAGAAAGGTATTGTTACCGGTTGCCTTATTCAACCGTTCCTAAAGGGATTGATAGCTCCGAAACAAACATGATATAGCGTAAAGCTTTATTTATTTTCCTATGTCAATAGTTGTTCATTATCAACACAAGGGGGCGCCAGATATGATGATTTAATTTACAATGTAATTTCTCGCATCACCTTACATCATATCAAAAACGATTTCGAAGTCTAATCCCCGCCCATAAGCTCAAACTCCCAGCATGGACCAATAAGGGTCACTCAGGGTCGCGATGTAATTGTCTTCAAGACTATTATTCTGGCAAAAGACACAATACTAACCAATGGAGAAGAAGCTTGGTTGATTAACTGATCGGTCCAAATATTGGACCGGGTCATTGGTTATTTGCAATTAATACGAATGTTTGGTTTATGCATCATTATATAAAAAAACTTAGAAGCTTATAATATCGTCCCCTCTTTATCATACAGTCCAATAGAATTATTCACACTAGCTTTATTGACATTTACTTGTACTTATTAATAATAGGCCCTCCCAACTCTTAAACCTATCTTAACTACATAATAAATAAACATCGTGACTTACGGCATGATGAAACTTAAAGAAATAAACAAAACAAAAAAATACAAGAAAGACAAATTTAAAAGTAAAATAATTAATTGCATGAATAAATGCTGATTATAATAACTAAAAATATATATATATTTTTAATTATAGAGAATGATTTGAGGAATGCTCGACTTGTTTAAATAAAAAAAAGAATTTATTGAATATAAAAAAATGAAACATTGATTAATAGCTTTATTTGCATGCACATACACGCATTCTCGCACTCGCACAGAAAAGAACATATTATGCATAATAAACATGGATGATAAGATATATTTCCTTCTTTTACATTTTGAAATTAGGTGTATGTTATAGTTTATCTGCGAAAGAAAATAATAATTATGATCAAAGTTCATAACAGGAAAAGTCCTAAGATTAAATATGAGGAACTATGTAGCATCTGATATTTTTTTATTTACAAAAGTTGAGATTAAAATAATAAGATTCAAATATGAGGGATTACGGATCATTTTATATTTTGATTTATGAAAGTCGAATTTAATTAATTATGAGATTGCCTTTTAAAGTCTACGTAAAGAAAGAATGGGAGCATTATAAAATAAAGTGTTTACCTAGGATTTTGCGTAGTCTTCTGCTGCTTCTAATTTGGTGAAGGTTCGAACCTGGTGGATAATGTTTCCATAATAAATGGTTATTCATTTCATATAAGTTCACGTAGTATGTTTGGACGATTCTTGTATATTAAACGGAACAATGTCCTTGGACTGATTGGAGTATGATGTTCGGACAGCACTGTTGTTGATCATTCATAGCTGTGGAGATGTTCTGGCTGCGGAGCGTCGATCAATCACTGAAGGGTTTCTTAGCCCATCATGACGATCGACGCTCTAAATGTTAATTTCGTAGTGATCATATTGGATAAACCGGATAGCAAAAAAGAGAGAAAAGTTCTAGTTGTAGCTTCCGTAGGAATCAAAAAAAAAAACTATAAGCATAAGCATAAAAAAAGTGTAAAAGAACTAAAGACAAAGACTAAGACTCCTATTTATATGGGTTGGTTATTATCTGAGGATCGAATCTCCACCCAGAGTTCAATATTCTTTGAGTTGTCGTTGGGGTCCGTGTCCTACGTAATGTTCATTCAATCCATATGCTTGAGGCAATCTTAGGTTTATGCAATCTCACATTGCAATCTCGGTTAGAAAAAATTCATACTTATTCACCTTTTATACATACACGTGTGCGTGTTTTAAGAGAACAATTTAACTTACATTAGTTTAAAAGTCGAGCATTTAATCTCAAAATCACTTCTATAAGCTTTTAACTTTCACTATAGTTATAATTTAAAATAAAACCCCTTTTTAATTACCCCCGTGGCATATATGAGTAGAAATCAATTATTGAGATTTAAACTGGCATATTAGTGATGCTTTATATTTTATTTTTAGAGAATATTATTATAGTAGATTATATGAAAGCCTTAAATTATTTAATCAGAAATATTAATATTTTATTTTACAGTGTATCTTATAAAGCATTGAAAGAAAACTATATTTATTTTTTTTATCATAAGTTGAAAGTAAATAAAAATAGAGTATTTACATTGCTTGTGTGTGTGGGTATATACCTGTACCGACTTTGTCTCGGTACAGTATATTAATAGCTATCAAAAGATAGTACTTTAAAATTTTTATTTAGTCAATTTTTAATATTTTCTTATAGTTTTATTTGCAAAAAACTAATTGATAATTTTTAAAAGTATTTTGCAAAAGAGTGTTAAAAAAATAATATATTTGGGAACGTCTTGAAAATGATTTTCTAATTTTTAAAAAGTTACTTGCCAGGAGTTTTTTATCTGAAGTTTAACCTAAACTACGCAATAAAAATGGATATACTACGAAATAAAATATGTTTAAATTATAATGCAGCTTTATTTATGCTCAACCGGAGGATTATTCTAACTCATATAAAAATAATTCGGGCATTATGCTGGAAGCTTAAACAGAAAACTATTTGCCATCTAAAAAAATTTGTGATGCATTATTTATAAGCTTATCCAGGAGTTTTTTTTTAAAAAAAGAATAAGATATTTATATCGTATGAGTTATCATAAAATATAATGAAAGAAATAGAATGTTTAGTCCTTTTTGAAGGAAACATTTTTTTTAAATATATATTTTACAAAAATTAAAAAGAACTTATTAAGAAATAAAACCTATATAAAAAAAATGAACATATAGCAGATAAATAAAAGATGGATTCATGAAAATACAAATATTGTGTAAAAGTTTACCGGATAACTTAAGTTAAATTGAACAGAGTGATGCATCAGAGAATATTGAATAAACTTCATGGGAATAATTCTTTAATATTACAGTTTAATAATTTTCATTCTGAATAGTAAAGACCCAGGATTCTTTTCTATAAATTTTATTAAATGGATTAATAATTATTTTTATTTTTAAACTTTAACGAGCTTGGAGGAGAACATTTTAAAACTCTAGAGAAAATAATAAACATTTTTTGGATTTTATCATGAACTATGGTCAAGTGAAGACGTAATTATAGTTTTAAATTTTTATTTTACTAACATAGTTAAATGTAAATTTTTCTATTTATAAGATTAGGAAAACATAAAACATTAATTTGTTAATAACATAAAATTTATAATATAATCTAATGATTTAGATAAGAATATTTTTAAATAAAATGTATGGATGTGTCTTTTTGTTTATGTATGCAATGTTTTTCTATATCCAGTGGATGGAAGAAGCCTACTAAAATGATGACCAGATAAAAAGGGTTAATTGGTAATAATAATAACTATTAATAATTTATAATGTATATTGTTGTTTTCTTTAGATCATCTATGAATCTAAGAATGAAGTGTAAAAGTTTTTTAAATTATATGTAACGCATTTTCATACAACATTTTAAAAAAACATTATGAGATAGGATTGATTTAAAAATATGCATACGACGATTATTTTTTTAATATATTAGTGATATAATCCAACATAATAACAAATAATTATGTGATTCTTTTAGAACTTTCATGTTATTGGATATTCAAATATTGTGTAAGTAGATTGTATATGATTAAACATATAGAATAATGAAGTAAGCAAACTTTTCTTATGGAACAGTGAAATTGTTTTAAAACTATCAATGAATTTTATTTATTGTTTTATAAATGCAGATAGTTATTTATCGATGTAAGATGTAGAAAAATCTTGAGAAATAATGTTGAGATAGTGGCTTGGAAGTATTATAGTTAGCAGGAAACCAAGATGATGTATTTTTTTAAAAAATAGGATATGATAAGGAATAGAAATAATATTTAGTCTTTATGTGGTTATCAGCATAGTTAACAAAGCCCTATGACTGATACACATTTTATTTGGACAGTGTTTTATATGTCTTTAAATATTTGATGTTTTAAATAAAGCTGAAGAAGTAGCTTTAACATCATTCATGTACGAGAGGATATTAGACAGATAAAGGTCATACCTCTTTGCACTGTGCCATGACTTTTTGAGATATATTAAGAGTGATACTCTAGCTTTCTTCCTTAAATCCTATACATCTGTTTCGCTATCTTTATTTCATGTAACTGCATCGTTCAGTAAGATATTTTGAAAAAAAAAAGATAAATAATTTAGAACTTAGGTTATGCTATAGTTTTGGATAAGATTGGTTTATTTGCTTAGAAGGAATAGAATTTATAACTTGAAATTGAAGGTCCAAAGTGTCCTAAGGAAAGGAAAGAATCATAGAATATATTTTGGATTTATTTTCGGAAATGAAATATAAATTTTTAAAATAGAGTATCTAGACAAGATATTTTCTTTAGAATGTTGATTATTTTTGAATGCTTTATTATTTTTTTAAGAGAAAAATAAGTATTGCATATTTTTAAAATACAATAGTACAATGTAAATTATATAAACAATATGCATAGTATATTTTTTTTGTTTATTGAATAACAGGAATATATTGATTATTACACTTACATCATACTAAAGTAAGGCTAAATAAGAATATATTATGATTAATAAACATCGTGTGATAAAACACTAAAATCTAGTACTGAATTTTGGCTGAATATTTTATGTAACATCTTTGACTTTGCAAGATGAAAATTTTTTAATATTTTGAGAAATCCATACTCATTATAAAGTTAATTTTGTTTTTCTGTAGAATGTTTTTCCTATGAATTTTTTTAAAAAAATAAGATAGTTTAATAATATTAAGGATGAAATATTTTGCTAATAAGTAAATATATTTATAATAAGTTAACCATAATGAGAAACCAAATGGTAACATTTTTTTATTTTGTCTTAAGTATAAATAAAGATATAACTAAACTATAAATTATTTTTATAACCTAGTAGATAAAAATGTAAGAATAAAATAAGGATATCCATTGTAAATAGTGTACATAAATTGTTTATTTTATTTGTTGGTGTTAATAAACTTTGTTAAAATTTGTTTTCAAAATTTTTGTGTCTGGATTATTTATTTCTCCACTTCACTGCATGAAATCACGATATATTCATAACAATTGAAACAAAAATATAATTTTGCACAAAAAGATAAATAGAGAGTTATATTTAAGAATTTAAATATTTTATTGGTATTCTTTTAATTAAATAATTATAATTTTACATTGTTTTATTGGTCATAAATCAGTTATCACAATAGTATACTGAATTATATGCTATCAGTTGCCACACATCCTTTGTTTATCAGATTATCATATGCTACCAGGTATTTATTATATTATTACATGAAGGTAAAAGATTATATAAAAATATTTTATTATTTTATTATGGTAATAAAAATATAACGAAAAGAAAAGATATTCAGTAGTAGTTAAACAATGAAGAATATTATTATTATTATTATTAATTATTATTAGTTTCAGTGTAGTAGATTATGACATAAAATCCCTTCTCATATTTTACTACCGTATTTTTAAATTAACTTAGAATAAACTTTATGAACCTGAGATTATTTTATTGAGCTAGATTATTAAATAGAAGATTAAGATTTAATTATTAGTTTAATCTTAGTGAGTAGAAGTTATTAAAGTCGTAAGAATACTATGAGTTTGTTATTTGAAATAGTAATAAAGGGGGGATAGTGTTCTTATGCCATTGAGGTAGTATCCTGTGGGATATTGGCTCAATGTAATCTATCTTGTCACCTGTATTTTCACTTCAAGTCTCATGAAAATATTAAATATTTATTTAATTTATTTTTATAAACTGAACCTTATTCATATTTTAATTTTGAGCTAGTGAAATATTTTAATTTTAATGCTGAATATTTTAGTTATTAATTATTAACTGAGATAGAATCCGTTTTTATTTTATATCATATATTATCTGGAAGTGAAGATGCACGAGAGCAAGGTTAGAATATATATATATATATTGTATCCTCACTTCCGGGAAATATATAATACATAATAAAATAGGACTAGCTCAGATAAATGGTTATGCTAGGCTAAAATACATCTATTCAATAATAAAAATATTCTACGGTACTATCTATGAGTTAACTAGTTCTAACTAATAAGAAATAATAATATGGATTGGTTTATAAAGTTAATAAATAAAATATTAATAAATCATGAGACAATGAAGTGAAGTATAAGTAGCAATATGAATTATGTTGAGTTAATACCCTACAAGATACCACCTCAATGGCATAAGAATAATATCCCCCCTATTATTTCAAATACACATGAGTCTCGTTTTATGCGGATTTATTTAATGCAATTTTGAAGTTATGCGATAAAAATTATTAGTTCAGAAGTCGAATTCTGATAATGCTCTATTACTTTAAATATTATAAATTTTGTGCACTCACGTCATATTTAAAGTAATAGTGCATTATCAGAGTTCAACTTTCATCTAATAATTTCAATATTTTCAGCGCTTTATAATAGTACTGTAATAGATTTTATGCAATAAAGAAGTTTGTAAATCACTTAAAATCAGAATTTCCCCATTTTATATACACACATTAAATTTTACAAGACTATAATGTAAATCTGTTCAAACATTATAGATGAAAAATATTATGTATCTTGTTGTTTTTGCATTTTAAATCACGTTCTATTTTTGCTTTTTATAAAAAGAGTACGTAATTAATTAATCATTTAGTATCCGCAAGTTAATTTTTAAAAGGGGAGTAACAGCGGTGGGCACAATTAAATTTGACAATTAAAATGTGATTTTTAATTGTAATTAACAATTTAAAAATTACATAACGTGATCTGAAATTAATGTGGTGTCTAATGATGAAACTTGATTTTTAAACGGAATTGAAAATTAAAAAATTAAAGACAAAAATAAGAATTTAATTGTTAGCTTTAATTAAATTTTGGCCAATAGTGGTGAGTCAGTATCTTTTTATTATCATAAGTGTAAGTTCTTATTTTTATTTGAAACTTTTAGTTTACTCTAACGGAGAGAAAAAAAAACATCCAAGAAAATGAATTTTTTTGGAAACAAAAATTTCAATTTTAGATCGCTTAGCAAAATGGGAATGATCAACAGTGATTGGAAAACATTTTAGTTGTATTTCCTATTGACTTTGTTTAAGGAGAAGCTACAGTACCTCACATCACATCATGGTGAATCTGATGTCTGAAATAGTGACAATGATAAAAATACCGTACATGTATGAAAAAAATGTAAATTACGCATAAAAATATATTGTTTTGAATAAAATTAAATACTGTAGTTAATAAAAAAAGTTTGTCTTGTATCAATTTTTTTCAAATTTGAAATTTTTTATTAGTCATATTTTATTTTCTTATTTTTTTTATGCGAATTTTAAAGTAATTTTACGTTGTTGCTTTGCTTTTGTGTGATTTTTGGAAAATTACAGTTTTTTGGAAAATTACAGTATGTATCCCCCATTTTTCAAGGTAAGTTAAGTCTATTTTTGTGCAATTTTTTTGTGCACATTTTCTGAGGAACCTATCTACAGCACAAAATGAGACCCAGGTGTAATAATAAATTCATAGCATTCTTATGACTTTAAAATAATAATCAATTAAATATAATGCTAATAAATAAATTCTAATCTCTTTATTCAGAATAATATGACTATAATAATAATCTCAGGTTTTTTAAACTAATTTGAATTATTCAAAATTTCTGTAGTCAAGTATAATAAGGTATTTTATATCATCCTCAACTACACCTAACAAACAATAATAATAAATAATAATGATAATAATAATCTTCAGTGTATAATTCTCAACCTCATCTACTTTCAATGTTATGTAATATTTACTAAGGCTGTAACCTCAAGAATATGCATGTAAAAATGCGATATTCAGGACCTCTAAAGATCTTAACCACAAGCTTACGCATATTCTTGAGGTTACAGCCATAGTAAATATTACTTACGTAATCAATGTGTGTTTAAATAAATTTATAATTTCAATGTTATGGTAACTATTGATAATAATAACAATAATAAAAAATAATATATTATAATCATTAGCTTTCATGTGGTATCTTAAATAGAATGTGTAGCATAATCTGATAATCTGAGAATATGTGGCAACGAATAATATTATAATTCTATGCAATAAATTATGTAATTAATTTATGACCATAATGATAATAATGATGTAAAATGAAATTTGTCAAATAAATCATATTATGGAATATTGTAATTTCTCAAATAAATAATCTACTGTGCAAATATATTATTTGGCTTAACATATCTTAAGATCATATTTTTGCAGTGTGAAAAATCAAGATAACACAAAAAATTTATAAAACAAGTTTAACAAAATTTTATTATAACACTTTTAACAAAACATACTATGTACACTATTTACAATTGAACTCTTGGATACATTACATACTTCTTCATTTCAAAAAATAAAAAAATCATAAAATAATAAAATCTAAAAGTACCTAAGCCTTCACTCTGACTTAGAATTTTTTATCTTTTTTTACAACAATTACAATATTACCAATAATATTCACGGATACAATTATAGCTTAGAATATTTTGTCTACCAATTATATTATATTATAATATGTTTTCCATAGGCATATACAAATTATGAAAACATAAACATAAACTACAGAAGTGGCACTCATTTCAATACATGTCTATCAGTTTATACTCAATTATTTAAATAACTTTTACCATGATAGTGCTAACATTATCAAAAATATATATTTTGGTTCGTTAATAAAATAAGTGGACTCAATTAAAATAATATAATTAATTTACTTTATCCATCTTGCTTGGTATTACTTTCAATAAAAATTCTATGTGTGTGTTTATGCATATTATGCATATTCTAAACATAAAAAAATCATATAAAATATAATTACTTGTTCTATTTTATGTTGTTTCCCTAGATGTATTATCCATAAAAAATATGCATTACATGTGTAATAAATACATTCAAAAATTATTCAAAAAGTTTTGTGAATAATTTTATTATCACTTATATATTTTTATAAAAAATAGTTTACTAAAATATGGAAATATTTATGATTCTTTGTTCTTATATTTTAATTTTACTCTCAATCTCATTTGTATTTAAATAACTTTTACCAAAGCAATAAAAACCTATCTTATTCTCTTCTAAAATAAACGATTCTACAATTCCCAAAATTATTTATTATTCTCCTTAAAAATACTATTCTGTACAATGCAAAAAATCTTTAGAAATTTCGATAGTGATTAGATGTGTAGGTACGATGAACTAACTAGAGGATTAACTCAATAGTACAAACATATAAGGTAGTCAATATGGCAACAGTGCAATAAAGAAAAAAGGCATGACTTCTCTATCTAATAACCTCCCCTATAAAATAATGTCCAAGCTATTTATTCAGTTCTTTGGAACATTAATACTCAATACTAAGGACAAAAATACTGCCATGGAAATATATGAGTTACAGGGGTTTGTTATCTGTACTTGAATAATCTATTAAGGTCTGAAAATTACTTTCTATTCCTCATAAATCCTACATCTCAGCATCTCTTTGGTTTCTTTTCATACTCCCAAGTCACTACCATTTTAAAATTTCATAACAGATTTATCAATCTACATCGCCAAAATTATCAAAACATTTCTAAAAACAATAAATAAAATTCATGTATAAATTCAACAATCTAGACTATTCAACAAGAAAAGTTTACTTCACTTTCAAAATTCTTCAATAGAAATACAAATGATTTGTATTGATGTACTAAGTCAATACTTTAAACATTTTAAAATACTAGGGTTCCTTTACTAAAGAATCATATAAATTATATTAATTACATTAGTAATATAAAATAAAAATATGCATATTTTTTAAAATCTAGCTCATATAAGCTTTATGTGTGCTTAATGCATTCATACATACTCATATGTTCATACAACAATATTATAAAACACTCCAAGCAATCTAAATAAAATAAAATAAAGACATCATAAAAAATAATAATATTTAATAAATTTTTACCCATAGTGACAATTGCTAGTTGGTCACTTTTAGATGTTTTCTTGATCCACATTTAATAAAATATCACATAATATCATCATTTACCCAGCAAACTATCATACTTAAAAATATTTAAAAAAAAACTTTACAGAAAATTAAGTATTCTTTACTATAAGTATCATCTTATATTAGTAAATAATTTGTATGTAATTTCCTGCTTATAATAATAATAATAAAAGAACAATGCTATTATTAGTACATAAAATAATGAAATCCATAGTTTCATAAATCCAATCCATTATAAGTAATTTTTTAAAAAAAGTTCTTTATTTCCTCGGATTTTTTCATTACCAGTCTTTGTAAGCACTCACTTCCCCCATCACACATTGCTACAACAACCATTGTCTTAATACTGGAGGACAAAACTTTTCTCCCTGCATGATGCATGATCAAGTGATTTTAAAAAAAATAATGAAAGGAAGTCATCTTTTATAGCTGGATTCATTCATAAAAATAATCACTAATCTCTGCTTGAAAGTTTATAAAAAATATAGTCCTATATTTATATCTTTCAGAATAATGACTATTAAAGATGATATTAAGTTATAAAGTTTAAAAATAATCCTCCAGAGTTTTCCCTCATTCACCAGGAACCTGTATTAGTCTTCTGATGCATCTATGACAGCTATATTAGTTTAGGCATACTTGTATGTAAATTGTGCATTTTTGTTCCATGGAAATTGGTATTTAATATTCATTAAAGTTGACATAAAGCTATTCCATCAGGATAATTTTAATTATCCAGGTATTTTTTTTTCAGATAATAATTTTTCAATATTGTTTTTTTTTCCATATTATTTAATACATGCAGTCTTTTCAAAAACTAAAGACTTATCGCGTAAAATATATTTGCAGTAATTTTAATTTTTATTTTTCCATCACTTTGGAATAAAAGTTTAGAATAAATTCTTAAAATAATATTTTCTTTAAAAATGTTTACTGCAATTCTTTTTTAAAAAATGATATATTTTCAAAAATATTGAAAATTAAGTCTTTACTGTATCACTTCGCTTTTAAATAAGGCTATCTTTTTTACAATAAAATGCATTTACTTTTAATTTCCTACAAACTTTTCTAATTCTTTCCATAATGTCTGAAATATTAATATGACCAATATTATATTTCCCTTCATTAATAATTTTAAAGATATATTTTTTATTTAATGACTGTATATCCATCCTTTCTTCCACAGATATACAATTACTTTTGGTATTAATTCCATAGTTATTGCAAAAGCTGGTTTAAGTTTCAATAAACTGACTTAGTAGGGAATTTTGTTGCTTTAACAGTGCATGATGTAAATATGATAAGCTTTTTAATTTTTTAAATACTCTCTTTTTTAAAAATAGGTCCAATACTTTAATATTTTACAAATAGTAAATTATTTAGAGAGCTGTTTAAAACAAATTGACTTTTAAAATGCAATTTTATCAAAGCATAATTTTACTAAAAAGCAAACAGAAACAAGTGAGCATGTGCTTTTATATCAAAATAAATTAACGATTTGATTAGCTATAGATCTTTAGCTGATGATCTAATTTACATATTTATCCAAGAATGTACAATTAAAATTAAAAATAAAATTTATGATTTTTTTTAAAAATATTATTGAATTCTAAATTAATTTTACATTTTATTTAAACCAACTAAATATTTTAAAATAGCATTTTGAAAATATTTTATTAATTTATCCAACATTTAGTTTTAATGTATCTATTTTTTAAAAATGTAATTTTATTAAGAACATTCATTTTAAAAATGTTATTAAATATTTTATAATAGCTAATTTTTATCTTGTGATAGACAAATAAATGTTTCAATTTTATAGTACAATTCTAAATCAATTTTGAAACTTTACTAGAAAAACTTGTAAGCACACATGTATGCATATTTACATTTCACATGTCTTAAAATCCAGAAAGAATGTAACATTTTTTTATAATTATTGTCTGATAACAAAACTGAATATTTAATTACAAGAATATTATATTAAATAAATAGTAATGTAATAATAGAATTTGGAAGAATAATTTTGATACTATAAAATTAAAGACATTTGTCCCCACAAAATATTACATTTTAAATAAATAATTTTATAATACAACTATTAAGTATAATTTTCATTTCATAATCCACTAGTTTATTTATTTTTAAGTCCATTACTTTTAAAATATAGCTTTAAAATATTTTATAAAACCTATTAATGTACTATTTTGTTATGGCCAGTTTTCCCAACCATACAAAATTAAGCCATTTAGCTTTACTTGACTATTTTTAATATAATAGTATAGTTTTATGCATTTAATAATCTCTTTTTACTTTAATAAAGCTTTTAAAAACATTGTCAATATTACATAGTGGACATACCAGTTAAATATATATCCTTAATTTAAAATTTTTAGAAAATTGACTAAATAAATTCATTTGAACCTAAACAAAAGGGTACTATATATATATATATATATATATATATATATATTTTGAGGGTTCATCTGTGTTAAAAACTTTTAATATTAATATACTGATGTTTCGACTTGGTCACACAAGCCATCCACAGAGTTATAAAAGGTAGAAAGACGGTTGTAGAGGCGCTACAATCACTGATTTGAATAAAATGTTAAAATTCCACCAATAGCAAAAATGTTAAATTTAGGAATGTTTTTTTAAAAAATCTTTCCAAATAGGAGGAAGTTTGCATGTATCATCTCGCTTATTGATACAATCTGGCCTTTTAAGTATCTCAATGGCTTCTCTAATTTTGCACTGGTAGAGATTATCACATCTGGATATGATCCTGGTACTAGAAAAATCAATTTTATGACCTGAATCTATAGTATGGAGTGAGAGTGCTGCTGATGATGAGTGCTGTTTAACTGCATTAGCATGCTCCTCTCTCCTAACACTGATGTGACGATTACTCATACCTATGTAAGAAGCTTTACAATTTTTACATGAGATTTGATATATATATATATATATAAACTAATAATTTAACAATAAAAAATATTATATTTTAAATTCTTTAGAAGCACTTTCAATTACATAGAAATCCTCATCAGCTTTAAATGAATTTCAAATTTTAATGTTACAAGTAAATTTCCTTAAGCTGTGTATGGCCATATTTGCAATTTGCCTATTAATAACATTATCTTTATATTTATCTAAAAAATTGCCTTTTTAATTTTTCTCTTTTTATAATTTCTTTCTTCCATTAATATCTTTATTTCATTAATATTAAGTATAAACCTATAATTACAAGTTTTTTCATGGTCAAAGAATACTTAAGCTGTATTAAATTGACTATTTACATTATTTTTAATCTGATTATATAATAATTGATGCTCCTTTAATCTTTTTTTCACAGAACATCTCAATTCACCGATATATAATTTATTAGATCCACATGAAATATGATAAATTATATTACTTCTTTGCATTTTATGAATTATACTCTTAGAATTATTAATCAATCAATTAACATTTGGAGGAACACAAAATGAAATATTATACTTTTCTTTAAATATATTTTTAATTAATTTAGATTACCTGTTATTTACAAATGGCATAGATATCCATTTTTTATTATCTGAGTTAACATTGCAAATTTTGTTCTTATTATTAAATAAATTTACTGTACACAAAATTTGGTTTTTATCATAACCAACCTTAAAAGTTCATTAGCAAAGAGTTCAATGTTTAAAATTTTATCACTCCTATATTTACATAATTTATCATTCCAATGCAAAAACGATTTCAAACTTTCCAATTTATGTATCATTGGAACATGTGATTTAAAATGAATATATCCTCTTTCTCCAATAAGTTTTAAAATTAATTTATATTTTATTAATATATGTATATGTTGAAATATCCACAAAGTATGGAATGGATTGTTTACCTAAATTAGAAACTTCCTAAAAATATAAAATATGAATTATATACAATTTCAATGCAGTTGAAATTAAAACTTATATATTACTAAAATGAGGTTGCCTTGACAACAGTTTGAAATTCTTGAATGTTATCTATATTGAGATTGTCTAAGTGTTGACTGTTTTCTAATGGTTACTCATATATACATATAAGACAGTCTTAAATTGTTATTAATATAATTTAACATTTTGTTGATATAATTTTTTAAAAATAAAATATTAGTCAAGTGTTAGTGGCCTAGTGGTTAGCACGGCCGCCTTACAGGCAGTTGTCCTGGGGTTCGCTTCCCGGCCAACGCTTTGACATATAAATATATATATATTAGAATATAGTTTTATAAATTATAAACAGCATTTTTTTTAATTTATAATTTTACTAATAACATTAGCATGCCATTTCATTTTAAAATTTATCCTTTTTGGAATTTTATTTTTAAAATAAACATGTATCACATAATTAATGAAAAAAATGTTTAGAATAACATTTTTTAGATAATAAATACATCAAAATAATAATTATGTTTTATTAAAATGTGTTTGTTTTTAAAATTTTAATCTAATTACTATAAGATGTTTTTTTATTATTATTTTGGTTTCCAGAATAACTTGTAAATTATAAACTGATGTTATAAGAATTACAAAAAAAAATCCAGATGGTAGTCAAGGGTTAATAATTATAGAATTAGCCCTTGACTTATATGTAAACATATTGTCATTAATTTTTACTAATTAAAAAGTTATTTAATCAAAAAATTGATTTCTTTAACATATGTCTGATTTTCTTTTTAATAAAAAAAATAGTTCTGTACTGTTAAAAACTTTCTATTGTACTCATAAAAGATTCAAAAATAATATTTTGATAAAAAAGAAAGAACATTTATAATAGGAAATAATTTTTATCTAAAATCAATTTCAAAAGAATAAATACATTACTAAAATATTATATATAATAATAGAAGCTAACCAATGCAACAATATATCAAACACAAACAGCAAAATTGCATAAAAATAATTTTATTTTTAATAGCATTTTATTGAAAACATCTTTCAATTCCATATGGTTTATTAACAATTATGAATGTTGATTAAAAAAGAAAATATGTGTATATATGATAACATGCATAAAACTAGATATATGTTATTAACTATACAGATACATATATAATATGAACTTTAATAATATTAAATCGTCTGTGCTCTTTATTACTGTTTTGCAATGCTTATATTACACCCCCCCCATGACAGTTTCGATTGCCCCAGCAATCTTTTTCAGAACTATAACAAATACATGAATACAATTATAAATATAGACGAACATATAAATTTACATTCTATATATATAAATGAGATATTTATTTTATATAGCACGATGTTTTTTATAAACTGTAATAATAGTAATAATCAGCCATTAAGCTAATGTCCATGTGCTTTGTGGATTTTTAACTATAAATGAATACTCTCATTCCCAAATGCTTAATATTTGTCCATACATAAGAAAGGATAGATGGATTCATTCTGTCTCTTCACAAAGACTTTATCTTGTGTCTGGAAGTGAGAGTATTCATTTATAGTTAAACATCCACAAAGCACATGTGCATTAGCTTAATGGCTGATTATTCTCTCTATATATAAATACAATCCCATAGTCATTATTTATATACCCACATATATCTTTATATACCTCTCTATATAATCATTACTTTTTTATATATTATCCATTTTACTTTTTTCATACTCTATATTTATCAATTACTACTTCCTATAAGTATATATATATATATATATATATAATATAATATATATATATATATATATATATATAATATTATTATTATTCGATGCCTATATTTTTAAAGCAATATATGTAATTATATAACTGAATATTTGTAAATACAGTAACGCTCCTAAGTGGATAAAATTTTTAATTATTTGGTTACTGTATTTACAAATATTCAGTTATATAATTATATACATATATTATTTTTATTTCATTTAAATTTACACTTATTAATCTTTTAATATTTCTAGTTAGAAGTCTTTTACTCTTGTTCAGCTTGATATTGAGCTAACTAAGGTTTCTAATCAATAACTTTAATAGAAAGGAGAATTTTAATGAATTTACCTGATTTGTTGTATTATAACTGGATTTATTTGTAAAATTATACAATCTGTGGTAGTCCTTTATTCATCAGCAACTTTATCTGCAATGATTTCTCATCCTATAAATAAAATCATCTTTCAGTATCTCATTTTAAAAAAAAATCTTAAAATCTCCATTCACTTCTATTCAAAATATTTTACAGATTATTCTTTGAGTTAGTAAGAATTAGATTTGAGTGATAATGACACATTTAAAAAAACTAATGAAATTTTGTAGTTAGTATAAAATAAATTTGGTAATGTGTTATACTGATGAAGAATGAGTATAGTCTCATCAGCCAGAAGAGCTATCAGTGAAAGTAGCAAAATTTCGATCACATCAAATTATTAATATCAAATTTTTTTTACTAAACATTATATACTTTTTAGTCAAACAATTTGATAAACTTTATAACTCAATCTTTTTATTAAATAATTTATTTTACTTTAAATAGAACTCATTTATATGTCTGAAATAATTATTTAACAAAGCAATAGTTCATCCATTTGTGTAAAGAGTCATCTATTACTAAAAAAAAAAACATGATGAATGGTTCAATATGGCATCTCTTTGAATGCATTAAATACCCTCTGACAACTCCTGCACTTCATAAGTTTTTTCAACACCATGATTCTGGCTGTATTTTGCCAAAATCTAGATCGGTGCAGCTAATTAGTTTATGTTTATTAATTTATACATTTTCATCTGAATTTTAAGTCAATATGTGCTTAAGAATCACCTTCTTATATTAACAAACTGTGATTCAGTATTATACCATTCATTTACATGCAATCCTAATGTTGTAGCTTTCTAAAACATCCATTTTGAATATATGTTACCCCTGATGTCTTCACACCTTTTTATTTTAGTGCATGTAATAATTTTAATATATCTTATGTCCAGTTTATTTAACATTATGCATAATATAATATTTCTTTATTTAACTTTGCTTACTAAATATTTTACCTTATCAGTGGCTGAAACTTTGATCATTTAAATATATTTGTTCACATGGTTTTGCTACTCCCTATTGCTGCTACATTTTTCTTTTAATAGTCAAGTAAATTTTTATGTTGCACGATCATAATAAACTAATTGCCTACAAAGCATTTTGAATGTAACCTTGGGTGATTGTAAAAAGTAAAACACTTGAATTTTATTTTTATTACTATTTTAATGTTTCTATTAGATCATTATTATCATTATGGCCTGGTTTAAAATAAAATATATGTTTGTAACTATCTCTGGTATATATATATATATATATATA
The DNA here is from genome assembly GCA_028023455.1 of Epiperipatus broadwayi. Lineage (NCBI taxonomy): Eukaryota > Metazoa > Onychophora > Udeonychophora > Euonychophora > Peripatidae > Epiperipatus > Epiperipatus broadwayi. The sequence goes on along the minus strand of JAQFVV010007188.1, from coordinate 27,554 downwards.
TATATATATCAACATTTATAACATTTAATATTTTGAATTCACATTGTTATCTCAAATACCAAACTGTATTAGAGACATTAGAGATATAAATTTAGAAAATAATGAAGAATACAAATTGGAAACCTGAAATTAAAAAAGTCGATTTTACAACAATAAAATTAAAAATTGAGAAAAAAAGTTAGATGAGTGTGTGTTAATAGGTACTGGGGTATGTAAAAATCTAATATTTATAAGAAACAAAACTAAAAAAAAAAAGTTATATAAAGCAATAAGAGAATAACTTCTGAAAGCATGACAGCTAAAGTGTGGAAATTAAATTTGTATCACATTTTGCACTTGCACATTCATTAAAATTAAATGAATATATATACTAATAAGGTCAGGTGATGCTTGCATATATTAAGTTTTAATCTAAAAATATTTTGTCTTGAATTTATCACATTACACTAACTGCATAAGCAAAAATAAGTCCCTTTGACAAACTGCAATTTCTGGTTATATATCAACTCTTATATATTTCTACATTTTATATCTACTTTGAAATTGTTTAGACTTTTTTAAACAAACATATTCATTTTTTTGTTAGAATATTAAAGTCAATTTCTTTATTTGTAATTATATTACTGAAAATTAATTTTGTCATTTTGGAAGATCAGTTAATTGTGTAACTCATTAAAGCATATAATTTTGCATTTGTGAGCAATTTAATAATCTAGCATCCATTTCTAAATATTGATTTGGTTCTTTACAAATATTGGATTTTTAATGAAAATTAAGCTTATTAATATTTGAAAAAACATTTCAGAAATTGATCATCTGTCTGGTTTTTTTTACATTTCTTGATAAACTAACCATTATATCATGTCATGTTTTGTCTTATTACATAAAATGCTACTATGTTTTTAACTGCCCTCTTATATTTTAATAAATATTAATTATAAAATATACTGTGCAGTAAAAACATCAAAAATATTTATTTTCTTCAACCACAATTGTGGTGTTTATATTTAACTAAAATAAAATCATAGAGTGTTCAGAAATTAACTATTTCAACCACTTACTGCAAAAGGTAGTGTTTGAATAAATTAATTTTTGGTCACCTCACAGTTTAATTTCAATTTAATATAAAAAATTCTATTGTGGTTAAAAAAAAATATTTTTTTGGATTTTTATTGCACAATAAATAAAAACATTTATTATAAAATATTTTTTACATATATTTTTTTTAATTTTTTAGTATTTGTATATTTTTTGTAATTATTTTTATTTAAAATGAAAATTAAAAATGTTGTCACAAAATAAATTCACAGTGCATTAAAAATTGATTCCAATATTATTTTCTTTATGTAAAAATTATTTTTTTTTTTAAATTACAAACAAGAGAAGATCAAATTCATAACACTCTAAAAGAAATAATTTTTTACAATACTTGACAGTAATATTTTATTTTATTTTTATTTTTATTGACCATTATTACTTTCAGTGTAATATTTTTAAATAAAAATGTTTAAAAAATATATCACTCTATTGTCTGTATCACTGAAAATGTTAGTGAAGTGATAAACACTTTGAAATTCAATCTGCCAACTCTCTAAGGCAAACAAACCAGGTTACCCATCTGAAATATTTTAATGTCATATTGTATTGCCATTAAATTTCTGACATATGAACAAAATTTGAAAAAAAAATTCATTTGATAAAAGTTTAAACCACAAATCATCATCTGATCACTATTTTCTGTGCTAATATAAGTTGTTAAAACAGAGAAAAACTCTCCATACAGTAGTGTTACCTATTGCAAACCAAAGTAATCAATGAATAAGAAGGTTTATGTATATAATCCACTATTAGTGCCTAATTATCCAATAAACCAGACTAGTTTTTAGCCTGTGGCTTTTATCAGTGATGAACCTTGGATCTAAGAGCACGGTGCCTAGATATTAGCATGCATTGATTATTCTGGTTTGCAATAGGTGGCACTACTGTATAAAGAGTTTTCTCTCTGTTTTGATAGAACTTTGTTTAATCTCAATAACAAAATTTATCCTACATAAAAACACAAACACTATTTCTAAGTTAAATAAAAGCATTTTAAAAAATTGAATTAAAATTTTAAAAAATGAAAATTTGGATAAGTTAATCTTTAATGAAAATGTTAGTAATGCCTTTTAGATACACAATAATTCTAGATCAAATAAAGAAAAGATTTGTACATGTATGTAGGTGCATGTCACAATTGTAATTACCAAATTATTTGCAAAAAAAATTCTATAAAATCATTTCTTATACTTAATTGTTAATTTTAGTTTATATTTTATAATCTTAAATATTTGAGCTATTAGAGGCTTCTTAAATAAATATTTTTGACAAATTAAGATTTGAAATTGTTGCATTTGATTTCTAATAGTTTATCTTCTAGAGGAATATCATAGTTTTGAGCAATATAGTTTGAAAGAGGTTATTCTTAGCTATTAAAATAATTTTTAGTTGCTTATAGAAATCCTATAACATTGGAGCAACAAAAAGTATAGGTTAAGTTTTACACTAAATACCTAACTCTTAAATCCATCAATGTTCTTATAATAAACCATAGTCATATTTTATTTTAAATACTGGAAAAATAAATATGTAACCTGAAAAAGTAAGTTTACAAATGTCCGAATGTTCAAGCATGTGTATAAAAATGAGTTTATTAAAATTAAGAATTTTAAAAGAAATTGTAATGGAATATCATTAATGCTAAGGAAATTTAAAGAATGTATTAAAATAATTGTGTTGTGTGAATGGCAAGAAAATAGAAAAAAAAAAGTAAAACTTACAATAAGAATTAGTTATCAGTAAAAAAAAAAAAGAAAAGAAAAATAAATTGTAATAAAAACTTGAGAAAATTGTCTGGAATAAAGTCCTGCCACGTGATAGATTAGTGACGACAATGATGATGATCTGACAAAAATAAGTGATTCTCCTAATAAACACAATTCTACGCAACTTTTTTTTTCTACATGAAATGATTTGATCTTTATTCTGGCTATATAATTAGACTTACAAAGAAAATGAAGCTAATAATATCAAATTTATGATTTATATATTTCTAAATAAATTTCACCCTCTTCTTAAATTCTCTTATTTAAAGACTTTAATTTGAGAAGATCAAAAGAAATACCGAATAAAAATCCTTTTAATTTTTAACTTATTAGAAGTTTAGCCTATAGCAAATAAAATATTTCAGAAAATGATAATAGAATTGGAATAAATAGGATTTATAAATAAGTTATCGAAAAACATTTTAAAATACGATATTCTTGATTCAGTCTAGCCATTTATCTATGTATGATAATTTCACATTTCCGCTATTATTTTATATCCTTATTAAACATTCACATTCTATATGATTCGATGTGTATATATATATACAATTGCAAATAAACGTAAAATTTTAATCTTTTCTTTGGAATTAAATAATCAAAGTGTTATACCACCAAATATCACACAATCACTATTTCCTATGCTTACCCAAACTGTTATAACAGAAGTATTACCATAGAGCAGTGCCACTGGGTTCAGATCTATATGACTATATAAGCACATGAGCTTAGAGTGAAAACATTATTATGTTTTTTTTTTTAACTCCTAGCTTTACAGTTAACTAAAAAAGTAAAAGGTGGCTATTGGAGGATTGCATTAGATTCTAAGTTCTAGGTACAGTGCTCTCAGATCAAAGGTTTCTCACTGATGAAAACCACAAGCTAGAGACTGGTCTGGAGCTATTGAATGAGTAAGCATTAGATAAAGATTTTATTCACAAACTTTACTGCATACATTGTTTATCTTGGCTTGCACTGGGTGGCACTACTGTATTGAGGTTTTGCTTTTATTAATCAAAGTATTATTACTCAAGAAATATGTATGCACATATTGTGATATAATCCAGGAAACTACAATTGTCAGAGATTATCATATTATCACTATCATATATTGCATAGTTTTTTTTTTCAAAGTTAAAACATGAATGTTTTTATGTAGTTAACCAATATTCAAACCAGATTAAACAGATATCATCCAACTATTGGTCAGAAAAATGAGTGTCAAGCAATTATTATCATGAGGGAAATATAAGGAATAAAAACATTAAATTGTCTCAACCTGAGAGATTGTTAGTAATGCCTTTTGTTCTTCTTGAGAGTAATTGGTGGGATATAATATTAGCAGAGGATTATCCAAATGGGTTTTGTTTATATGTATCATATTTGATCATTTATGTATTCTGAATAGTTTAGATCATTATCATGATCTATATAGAATGTAGAAATTTTCAACTTTTTTTTATTTTATCCATTATATTGACAAATGATCTTTACTATTTTTTTTACAATTTCTTTGTTATCAGTGTGAAACTTCATCTGCTCTATTGTTATACATTTTTACAATCTGCTTAGCCTAGTTTTATTTTAATTTATTATGTGGTCAGAATTCTTTGGTTTACTTCTTTGTTAGACATTGCCTCTGATATACTTAAATTTAAATTTGATTGTATTGACTTATTTTTTTTATATTAATTTTAAGATAATCTAAATTAGTTTAAAATTAGCTAAAGTAATTTACATTGTTCTTTTATTAAATGATAATTTTGATAAGATATAATGTAAAATGAAACTAAATATTTTTAACAAGGGATGTATCAAGATGTATTATTTTTCTTTTATTTTGTGGCCAAATTTTAAGATTAATATTTTTTTATTCATAGGATGATATAATCAGTGGATGTAAATATATTATGTTAGAGACATATTAATAAAGATTATATAAGTAGTTTTTTATATGAGCCATTATGAAATAAAGTATGTATTGATAAATTTATTTGTTGACATTTTATTTACACCACTAAACATCACATGATATTTGGCTTGCACTGAGTGGCACTGCTGTATGAAAAGTTTTGTCTGTTTTAATGACATTTTGTTTACTGCATACAATTCAGAAATAAGCCTTAAGAATAACCAAATTTGGACATTAAATTATGGATTGGAGATATAAATGGAAGTTCTGAAGATGATTGCTGGAGCAATCAAAACTGTCAGAGGCTGGTAATTAAATCATTGTGAAACAGTGATAAATTGCATAAATGATGTAACCTGATATTATATTCTATATATTCTTTTTAAAATATTTAATTTATTTACAATTGATATTTAAAATATTAATTATGATATATAAAAATAGATAAAAGGTGAGGAATGTCTATATTTTTTAATACAATTATATATATATACACCTTTACCCTGCTTAGTGATTGTCTACTTAGCGATATTTCCAATAGCGATCATCATCAATTTGTACCCACTACTTCGATGTGCAATCGATTATTCGCTATAACGATCGGGAAAAATTAGAAAAAATTTTTTTTGGCAGCCATCTTGAATTTTGCATCACTGATGACGTCAGAGATAGCTATATTATACCCAAAAACAAAAGTATATTATTGTAATATGCATACAGGTAATGACTTTGCTGTAATTCTATACACATACAATATTTTATTCATAAAACCCTTAAAATATCTATAATTACTTTATCTATAATACATCATACATAATAAATAACACAGCAAATGTTCATCCACTTTTTCTTTTAAAATACGTATATATGTTCTACAATAATATCAACAAATTAAAAATCTTTCTCCTTTTTCTTTTCAAAAACATTATTTTCTTAGCTCAATACTGAACATATACAGTATATATATATTTATATAATACAAAAATACCATCATCACAAATTTTCAGGAAAACACTAAATATGAATATTAAACTGTGTGTGTGTGTTTCTGAAATACGATATATTAATTTTAGAAAACCTGGATAATTATGTAAAAATAGTTGTTGATTTTGTAACTTCGTTAATCAGAAGAAAAACAACATTTTAAAACGATGTCGAATTAGAAAAGTTTAAAAAAAAACAGATTGCATTTAATTAAAAATCTTTCTACTCGAATGGGGGGGGGGGCATTATTACATTACTAAAAATATACAGTAAGAAAAATAAACCTACCTGTATGTTTTAGAAAATTAGAAGTTAGATTTTTTACTTTGAAAATAAGTTGATTTTTTTTTCTATATGTTCAATTAAGTAATTAATAATTAAACATTGTTTTTTAATTTGAATAATTTCACATAAGTAATAAAATAAATGTATAGTAGTAATATAAACTGTAATACAATTTTTTAAAAAAAGCACTTCAGCATAGATTTTTTTTTCATTATGATGAAAAACTTCCGCGGAAGAATATAAAAACTTTTAAATTCAAATTTAGTTTCATTGCTGTTCTGTACTTTCTAAAGTGAAAATATGCATTTTTTTTCCTAGTGATATAAAACTTTTCTTTTTAGATACCATATTTAGTCATCATTGTCATGAAAAAATCAAGAAAATCTTTGAGCTTGGAAATCAATGTGGATATTTTATGTCACTGGAACTGACCAATTTTTTCCCCATAGACCCCCATTATAATTACGTATTTTGTTTATGATATTCTTGCTTAACGATGAGTTTTGGAGGACCAATTGCCATCACTAAGTGGGGTAAAGGTGTATATATATATATATATATTGTATTTGACTTTATATTTCTTTTAATTATTTTTAAAACATATTGTAATAAGTATTTTTATAAAGATTTAAATAAATATTTTAAAATATTGTGGAATACTAGTGTGTTGGTAATTTTAAATGCAGAAAAATATTAATACCTCCCTTTACAAATTAACCACTTATGAAAAAAATACTTACAATATAACTTCATGGGTTTTCTCTATTTTAAATAGGTTTATATTCTTTCTAGAAAATTCTCAAACTATTAACAAAGTATATTGCTTGATATTTTTTATTTTTTTATTTTTTTATTTTACATTAATCATAGCATTCAAATCATTCTTTCAATACTCTCACTTCAATCCAATTCAAATAAGCATTTATTTGAGTTTGATTATCTCCAATATCTATAATATTTTGGGAATATTAATCATTATTCTCCTATTTTTTTACATTATGACAAGTATTAAATATATCAATATCATATGGGACAAATTTTTTTATATATCATCTTGCCTTCACATAAACTACCAACATGTAACAGTTTAGCTATTATTTTACCATAATTTGAAAAAACTATCCTCTATGATGTTATTCCAGTGATAACAGACAGTAATTATAGTGTGGAATATAAAATAATAACAATAAAGACTCCAATAAGTAAGAAAAACATCATCATGATTACAGTGATAAAAGAAAAGTCCATATTCAACAGACACCTAAACATTCATGTCATGGTTTTATTTCAGCTCTATTGACTATAAGGAAATGCAACTGTCTATGAAAAAATACTACACAGTCCTTTGTTATTTGTATATTTAATAAAGCCAAACTGTGAAATATAGCTTACACATAATATCCTTTCAAACATATCCCCAAACACCTAGGATTTCATATAACAATTACTCTCCCAATCACCATCCTATATCTTTCACATACTAAATATCTGTAATAAGATAGTAAAATATACAAGCCACATTACAAAATCATTTTCAAACCACTTTACTAAAAGGAAATAAAGATCTAAATTAAATTCAAGATGGTTTTAAAAGTTGTTTCAAGCACAAATGATTGCAATAATACACATATTGATATTATATACTTATTCAATTGTTGTTACATTATATAATTTAGAGATCAATACTTCTATATTTTTCTGTAACTTAACAGACACCATTCATAATGGCAATACATTAATAACTCAACAATGTTATAAAATGTATGCATATTCAAGTATTTATGATAAACAAATATCTTACAATATCCTTAGATATTTCAAGACCTTCACTTGCATTATGGTTTTTATAAAAAGGCATATGATAATAATTATATAAATAGTCCATTCAACCATTCAATATTTAAGCAATATGATTCATAATAATAATAAAGTCCTAATTTTAACATATGTTATTTAAAAATATTAACAAATAATGCAATATATACCCATGATTTCAACAATTACTGAAACCATGAATGGCGATCCACTTTCTCTCAACCATCTATCCAAACAAGTAATTATTAACTATCTGTCAGAAAATTAATTTCTGAAAAATCCATTTTTCTTTATTTACTGCAAAAAACCTAATCTATCATAAGATTATTTTAAAAAAAAACATTATAATAAACAGGTTAGTTTAAAACACTATTTTAAAATACTAGCATTACACTAAAATAATGAGAAAATTTAAAAGTTACCGTAAAATCTTTCTTCTACTACAAGTTTATAACTCCTCAAAATTCTTCACCCATTGCCTAGTTATGGATAGACAGTTCTGAACAAAAATTATTCTCCTCTCCTGGAACCATTTAATGAAATGTATAATAACAAAACTAAATCCTACAGAATCTGGAAAAAATATTGGTCATTCTGGGAAGATAAATATTTATTTCAGTTTTTTACTGAATATTTACCCAGGAATAAAATATTTCAATAAAACAATAATTAAGAATCCATTTTATATAAAAAATATCTTCCATGTACATAATTTTCATTAATTCCAATGGTTATATATATCACACATACAGCTCACATATAATATTTGCATATTCACATTTCAGACATTAATAGAATATTATATAATATAGGATTTATGCATTTATTATGTGCTTTGAGCAGATATCCATATTTTATTAACTAAAGGTAGATACTTTTTTAAAAAATATTCAAGACTTTTCATTTAGTTACTATCTTTAGGTAACACGACAGCTTTTGATCCAAGCATTAATTAAATGTTCTAATATAAATCTTCAAAACAGACATATTATAGTTACTTTATTTTAGATAAAAACTCATTTCAAAACATCTAGTTTGTTTATTGATTTCATCATAAATAAATATTTTTAAAAGCATAAAACATTCAATAGTCTTTTTTCTTTCAAATACATTATTCTCAGAAGCAAACTTCATTTAAATTAAGCATTAAATATCAATTAAATATAAGTTGTTCCTTTTGCATTTGTATAACAAAACAATTATTCTTGCATATCATAAAAATATCTCTAATTAGCTTTTAATTCAAATGCAAAATATTATTTTTTTCCTTTCCTTACCATGAACTTAATAATATTATGAGAATGATTTTTCATAAATATTCATTTTCTATTTGTTAAATTAAATTCCCTTGAAAAATTAGATCTATTATAATAAGACAAAGTTATTAAAAACAAATGTTCATTCACATGAGCATATTAGTTATATAAAATTCAAAGTCCTTATGTAACACAAAGTCTCCTCTGGTTCTCTGGTTAAATTCTCATTGGGATTTGGTGTACATTGTCCCAACTCTTAAATGACTATTATCATCTTTCATATAAATCATGGTAGGTTTAAGCTTCAAATAAAATTATCTGAGGAAAATACTAGGGTTTATTCCATCATAATTTTAAAATACTTTTTAAATTATACTTTTAAAACTTTTCAAATGAAAAATAGCAATGATTTAAAAAACTTACTACTGTTACAATTGGATAGATAAACAAAAAAATATTAATTATAATTTTTATACTAGACTGTATTACAAATTCAAACAAAAAATTGCATACCCTGTGTAGACTTGATTGAGTCTTTCTTTTTATACTGATTTCATCTAGTGATTTCATTGGTTAATTTTTTTAATATACATGCTAATTTACATAAAGTAAATTGATATCTTTAAAATTAAGCCTTAAAACTATGAGTCATCATTTTTAAAATATTATATTAAATTATTTAGCACCTAGACATATCAAATACCCTTATTTATTGAAACAATTTAAATATTTTAATGAGCCTAAATATCAATTTTAAAACAAAATATTGCATTTGCTGCCTGTATATTTATTAAGTCTTGCTTATATTTATATATTAACATGTCTTTCTTTATTTTCTTTTTATTATTGTTTTTTTTTTAATTTGCAATATTTTTACATTATTATAATTTAAATTAAGTCATATATATTTTTACATTATTATAATTCAAATTAAAACCCTATACATATGTATACATATGTATACGATTTTAATTGGAATTATAATAATGAAAAAATATTACAAGTTAAAAGAAGCAACAATAACAGGAAAATAAAGAAAGTCATGTTAATATATAATTATAAGCAAGACTTAATAAATAGACAGATAGCAAACAAAAATCACAGAATTGTGCAAAAGATAGCCTTTGAAGGTGTTAATTGACAAAGACTACAAAGATAGTCAAATGTGCCTCTAAGTGGATAAAAGCTTTTTAAAGTTGTATTTTACATATATTTGGTTACTGTATTTATTAATATTCAATTACAAAATTATGTATATAAGTTTAAATTCATAAGACATTGAATAAGAATTTAATTATATATATATATTAAAAGACTTAAATTGATACTTTCAAATTCCTTATAGCTATCCAATCCATCTTATACAACCGATACATGCAAACACATTCATGTGAAAAAGATTTCACCATGAAATACAAACATTGAAGATCATTTATCCCTTGCTCATTATGTGATCACATGTATCAGTTGTATAAGATGGATTCGATAGTTGTAGGGAGTTTGAAAATTTGAGTTTACATTCCTTATAATTACATTAAATTTAATATAAAAAACATACATGTATTATGATATTACATATTTAGCCTGTATTCTGCTCATTTCTCTTCTGCATAACTAAATGGATATATTAAGATCCTATGTATCAGGAGTCATATTTACCTAAGGGCTACCTGAGAAAGACAATAATATTGGTATCATGAAAGACTTTCAGTGTCCCATCTTCAGATTTTCAATGATACGGATGACTGAAAAGTTGAAGAGTGAGGAGATTGAACTTGTCCATTCATTTTGAAGATTTACCTTATTAATATAAACTGAGAATAATTGTATATGTGTGTAAAATATGGTAAGCTGGACTAATTGTTGAGTGCTGGTTTAGTAAAAAATATGTATATTAAAGATAATATATCTTTTTCACATGTATGTTGTCTTATATATCAATTGTATAAGATTGATTGGATAACTGTAGGGAGTTTGAGAGAATATGAATTTAAGTCTCTTATATATATATATATATATATATATATATATATATAGACTTAAATTATGTATATATATATATATATATATATATATACATAAGAACTGGGTATACATTTAAAATCTTTATTTTTAACTTATTGACTGCTGAAGCAGCCATATTGAATATTTAAAAAATTATGTTAATCCACAAATTTTATCATGAATTAAATTTATATTACTCAAAAATGACATAATATATATTTTTTGAAACATAAACCCCAAAGAATGTAATTAATTTGAAAAAAATATGGTTATTGATATTTAAAGTAATAAAAAATAAAATAAAAGTTAATATTTCTAATAATCATTTTCATAGTATTTTATAAATTCATAATTATCATTCACACAACCTAAAACTATTGTTTTGTTAGTAGGTTAGTTGGATTCTTATAAAATTTCTAAAAATTTGATATATAATAACACTTACCTAAGGTAATTCATCAATTGAAAACTTCATAGAATAAAGACATTCATACTTTTCATTTCTCTCGGTAGTTCTTCAAAATGCAGGTCCATACAGGGGTTTGCAATGTATAAGACCCCCTAATAACATCCCTTATAACAAATAGTTAATATTGATCAATAATTAGCATAATTTGAATATTATAATAAAGAACTTTAATACAGTTTGTAATGTATTAAAAAGTACTACTAAAATAGTCACTATATACAAAATAATAAAATAAAATAAAAAGTGAATGAAATACTAAATTCATCATAGAGATATTGATGTATATACATTTGTAGTTTATATATATATATGAAAAACAAAAAACAAGTTAAAAACTTGCTAACACTTGTATTTATGTCAACAGATGGCATTCTACCAAAAACATCATCAAGCGTATGTTTAGATAAATGTCAGAGCAAGCATTCACTATCTCTAACTTTAATTCCACTTTCAGATCATGATTTCAAGCTATTTTCTATCTTCAGTGAAAAACAGGAATAAGAAACTAGATCTAAACACAAACTCTGAATATTTATGAAACAGTTTCTATTCAGCTTGCAAGCATGAATATTTTAGACATGTAATGTCTTCAAAGTCAGCATAGCAAGCCAGATAGCTATATGGGTCTGATCTCAGTTCAGCATCACCACATAGTAGAAGCCTCAGCAATATATATCATTGCTAGAAAGACCTCAAAGGTACATTTATGAAAAACAAAAAACAAGTTAAAAACTTGCTAACACTTGTATTTATGTCAACAGATGGTGTTCTACCAAAAACACTGGCAAGCATATGTTTACATAAATGTCAGAGCAAGCATTCACTATCTCTAACTTTAATTACACTTTCAGATCATGATTTCAAGCTATTTGCTATATTCAGTGAAAGACAGGAATAAGAAACTAGATCTAAACACAAACTCTGAGCGTTTATGAAACATTACATGTCTAAAAGATTCATGCTTGCAAGCTGAATAGAAACTGTTTCATAAACGCTCAGAGTTTGTGTTTAGATCTAGTTTCTTATTCCTGTCTTTCAGTGAAGATAGCAAATAGCTTGAAATCATGATCTGAAAGGGGAATTAAAGTTAGAGATAGTGAATGCTTGCTCTGACGTTTATGTAAACATACGCTTGACAGTGTTTTTGGTAGAACACCATCTGCTGACATAAATACAAGCATTAGCAAGTTTTTAACTTGTTTTTTGTTTTTCATAAATGTACCTTTGAGGTCTTTTTAGCAATGATATATATATTGCAGAGGCTTCTACTATGTGGTGATGCTGAACTGAGATCAGACCCATATAGCTATCTGGCTTGCTATGCTGACTTTTAAGACATAATGTGTCAAAAAGATTCACACTTGCAAGCTGAATAGAAACTGTTTCATAAACACTCAGAGTTTGTGTTTAGATCTAGTTTCTTATTCCTGTCTTTCACTGAAGATAGCAAATAGCTTGAAATCATGATCTGAAAGTGGAATTAAAGTTAGAGATAGTGAATGCTTGCTCTGACGTTTATATAAACATACGCTTGACGGTGTTTTTGGTAGAACGCCATCTGTTGACATATATGTATATATATATATATACTCTCAAAACTTACTTTTATATTAGTTTTGATAGTAATTTTTTATCAAATATATATAAAAAAACAATAATTAAAAATATATAATAAAATAATAATTAAAAAAAACATATAATAAAGTAATAATTAAAAAATATGCAGTTTTGAAATTTATATTGCAGTCTATAATTGGCCTAAGTTTATGTACTGTCAAATTTTTACTTTTAGCATTTGCTTAATGTTACTATTATTAAAATGCAGAAAAACAATTATAAAAACATCTAAATCAGGTCATTATATTTCTGAAATATATTCATTTTTGTCTCATATCAATTAATTCAAAGACTAAGCTCACATTATAGAAAAAAATGCAGACATTCATGATCTTTCTTTTTTATATGTTAGTTTTAATAGTAATGTTTTATCAATATATATATATATATATATATATATATATATATATATATATATATTACAATATATATATATATATATATATATATATATATATATATATATATAACAATAATTAAAAATATATATAATTAAAAAACATAAAATATTTTAAAAAATATAGAAAAATAAAAATACTTACCAATAGACCCTCATAACGTTTTCTTCAAAATACAGTGAAAAAAATAAAACTTATTCTCGTTATAATTTTACACTGAACTGTTCTCTAGTAACTAACAAAAAAATGAAAGAAAGATAAAAAATATTCAATCTACTTGATCACAAAAATTATCATAAATTTTATATTAATTTATCGTAAAAAAATAAAATTTTCCTTTTTAGAATCTGCAGACAAAAATGGAAAAGAAGATCTAAAAAGTGCATGAGTAACCTTTGTGGATTTTCATTAATCTTAACCTCAACATGAATGTTTATAATTTGAAATTTCTTGAGCATTTTAAACGTTTGTAATAATGAATAAGTTAAACAAAGATATACTTTTTTGGCTATTAAAAGCCATTTATCTAAGTTACATTCTATGATTAATTTCATCTTATGTTTCTAACTGCATATAATATGACAAAATGATATCCTGAACATATTTTATAGAATAAATGCATAGTGAGAGAAGCTAGCTTTTTTTCCACATTAATGGATAGTTGTTATATTAAGAAGATGAGAGATCAAATGCACTGATAAAAAACCAGAAACCTGTGTATATATTTTAAACCATAAATGGCCATAGCTAACTAAATATTGTAATGGTCATATTTGTACATTCATGCAACAAAATCCAGTGTCCTGGCAAATTATACCAAGGTTGATCTAGATAAGGGTTGAGACCTCAAATCAGATCACACCTCAGCTCTTCTTACTAACACTCCATAACTTACTAAACTATGAATGACATATATGAAGCTACACTTGGAGTTTCTTAATTTGCATGGTAGCAGTAGCAAAGGATGGAACATGAGAATCAGGGAATATTAACTATATTACTAACACCTTAAATAAACACCCACATCTATGGCTGACTAGATAAGGCATATATTAATAATTAACACTAATATTAAGAAATTTAACTAAGATTTGGATGAATTATGAATGATATGCAACACAATGGTTATAATTTAATATATTTTAATTAATAAATATAAATTAAAAAAAACAAGAGTGTATTGAAGTACACATGCAGGTGGAAACAATGATGAGCAAGTTTGAAAATGGTATCTCATCTGCTGCACTATATTTCAAAAGAATTTATTACACTTTTAATAATCTATGGTTTTTAATCATGCCTTAATTTTACTATGCCTAGCTATCAGGTTTGGAACTGGTAAGTTGATGCAAGAATGATGGTTTATCACCATAACATTTAATAAAAGTCATTTAATAACCCTTAACGAGCTGCAATAAGCTCTCTATGCAGATTATATATGCACAAAACCAGATTACATGTTCAGATCAAGGCTGAAATATTACATTATGAAGGAATGAACTGGAGCTTTGTAGTATGACTTCAGATACTATGGTGTTTTATATATATATTACTAATGAAGTCTGTGTCTCAAATGTGTAGTTACTCAGGGGATTCAGTACCAAGTACTCAGTTTCCATGGACTGTATGATTTGCTGCAAATAAATTGAACATATAGTTTGGTGATTGGAGCAGCTTATAAAAACAATCTAGACCATTGTATTTCAGTTTTAAAAAAGAGCTGCCCGAACTAAGGATATGGAGTGGCCATTAAAACCAGAAGTCCATTCACATAAGAAACATATAGAAATGCATAAATGCATGTATGACCTACCTAAGGACACATTCACCATGCTAAATATAATATCAATTAATAACTAAAGATACACAAAATTCTACAGTTGCATTTTGTGAAACTACTAAATGCCAGTTCATAATTAGCATTTTTAAAACATGCTAAAAAGCAATACTTAAGGTAATCTAATTTATCAATAAATCTGCACAGTTTATAATATAACTAAAAAAAGAGTTAAAGCATATCTGAGATGTAAGCAATACATATAATATGCTTTATAACTCATTCTTGCATTTATTAACTAATTACTTTATTAACTTGCAAACCTAATTCTAACAATGATAATAATAATAAGCTAAACATAATAGCTTAACAAATATATTTAGGTTTTCAGAGCAAAATTTGTGTGTGCGCTAAAGGGAAAAATTACTTAATTATGTAAGGGGTTTCTAATCATCTCTTCTTCGAAATTTATTCATAGAATCAATCTCCATTCTGAATTGGGCATAGCTAAATTATAAAATAAATATATATAAAACAAATAAGACAGGCATGACCACAGATTAGCAAGTGACAGAATAATAACTGAATAAGTTAAACCATTAAGCATCACATGATCACATTTCCTATACTAGCACATTAATAAACAGAGCAAAACTCTCCATACAGTATTGCCACCTGTGCTAAACAGAGTAATCAATGGATGCCAGAAGGCTTGTGCATAAAATCCCTATCTAATGCCTACTCATCCAATATCCCCAGACTAGTTTCTGGCTTGTGACCTTCGTCAGTGAGGAGCTTTTGATCTGAGAGCACTGCATCTAGATCTTAGGATCTAATGCAACCCTCTAGCAACCACCTTTTATCTCTACTTAACTACTAAACTATGAGAATGAAATTGAAAACACAAAAAAATATTTTCAATCTAAGCTCAATAGCTTATATATAGTCATATGGGTCTGAACTCAGTTCAGCCCCTATACATTTTGGTTTCTTTGATTCTTTTACAACCATAGCCACCACTATCCTATTAGGCAGGATTGGTGTTAAACCATTAAGCATCACATGATCACATTTCCTATACTAGCACATTAATTGTTAATAAACAGAGCAAAACTCTCCATACAGTATTGCCACCTGTGCTAAACAGAGTAATCAATGGATGCCAGACGGCTTGTGCATAAAATCCTTATCTAATGCCTCCTCATCCAATATCCCCAGACTAGTTTCTGGCTTGTGGCCTTCGCCAGTGAGGAGCTTTTGATCTGAGAGCACTGCATCTAGATCTTAGGATCTAATGCAACCCTCTAGCAACCACCTTTTATTTAGAGGGTTGCATTAGATCCTAAGATCTAGATGCAGTGCTCTCAGATCAAAAGCTCCTCACTGACGAAGGCTACAAGCCAGAAACTAGTCTAAGGATATTGGATGAGTAGGCATTAGATAGGGATTTTATGCACAAGCCTTCTGGCATCCATTGATTACTCTGTTTAGCACAGGTGGCAATACTGTATGGAGAGTTTTGCTCTGTTTATTAACTGAATAAGTTATTATTAACAAGCATTTAGAATTTTAGAAAGAAATATGCAAGTTTACAGATATTAATTTTAGCAGAATTTTAAATATTTTACAGTTTAAATCAGTTTTACTTATTAGAACAATTTACAGTTTAGAAGTATGTGCCCATTATGGATTAGAAGCTAGATCAACTTTTAGATAATTTATTAAAGTTTTTTAAAAAGCTCTGCAAGAAAAATTGTTATTGCATCTTCTTTGTTGAGGCTTCTCTGTAACTGACCATGATCATTCTCAGCTGATTTGTTCCTGATGTTTTCTTAGCAGTGTAACTGGACTCCCTGTTCTTTCATTTTGACAGACTGAACTCTTGAAAGGACAACTGACAAAGCATAGGCCCTTAGCCACCAAACTCCATTTTCCAGTCAGCCATAGATGACTGGCAACAATTACACATCAAATATTATGAAAAGTTAACAAAATGAAGTAAGTGAACCAAAGTGAACCTCCCTACAGAAAATTTAGAGTTATTTATACATGAGAAATTGGTAATCCAAGTGGCCTGTTTACAATATTCCTCAAAGTTTTCATCAATAATTTTTTTGGCTAAAACAATAATGGTCAAACAGGTCATTCTTTGTTCTTGGTTTTATTTTTAAAATACAATAAATTTTGATTCACAGTTTGATTAATTGCTTGCAGATAGTTTTCTAAGAATTTTCATCTTTTTATAAAAACAGCTAATTTTTTAAAGAGTTTAAATCTGTAAACATTTTATTATATATGTGTGTGGGACTACCACAGGAATTGAAATTTATATACAGATGCATTTAAATAAAGAGTTTTTAACCAAGAATAATAATTTAAATTTATTAATTTAAAAGAGTTGTAATGCTGTTTAAATCTATTGCATTATGGATTCTTTCACATATATTTGTAAGTAATTACACACATATAACAATGTTCACACAACTTAATTTATATTGTACCATTTTATTAATTTTAAATTTATAAATGCATATATATTGTACACATACAAACATTAATATGGCTATTGTATGTGTGCACCTATACAAATAAATGCAAATACACATAACTATATGTTATTTCATATAAAATAAATTATTAGATGCTTATATATATGGGACTGGGATGAGTTTGAACTGGGAGAAAGGATACTACTATGGAACAGTATATAAAATGGGATAACTAAATAATACTGATTCAATATCATATGTAAAATGTATTAATGTGCCTGTTTATAAAAATGATAGTATCACATAGGACCAGAATACATATATCACATTTATAGTACTTGTCTAACTACTGTAGTGAAATTGGTAAGAATATTCCCTGTAAATAATACAATAGTACCAAATAATATGAACACGGTGGTTAATATATTTCAACAATCATTTAAGTTTATATATTTATAATAATACAAAAATGTAATACACCTGGGTCTCGTTTGATGTGGAATTTTTTAATGCAATTTTGAAGTTATGTGATTCATGTTTCTTTTTAATATCTTTTTGTACTCATTTTCTTTTATGTGATAAAGAAGTTTATATTTCATTATATTTATTAGATATCACAAAATTTAAATTATTAATAACTTATTTTGACTTGAAATACTTTTTCTTTTCAAAAATATAACATTGTTATACTAGCAGCTAACATGAATGGGGCCTGAAACTATTTAGAATCTTAGCTTCTAAGTAAATAACCTACTTATGCTTATGAGTAAATAATAATAGATTTATACTTATGAGTATAAAAATATCACAATAAATATTCAAAATTTTAAAACTTTTAAAACATATATTGTTAGATATAACAAATAAATATTCTTTTAGATTTTTTAAAATAATCAGAAATAACAAAGATTTTGTTGATTTTGTAAATGGAAAATAATCTTTCTAATGATAATGTATATTATAATCTTTTTGTTTTGATTGTGATCTCATTTTTTTAATATTGAAACAAAATGTGAACATTTAAAATTTATTTTAGTAGTAAACAAAAATATCTATCAAATGAAGACAATTTTATTATTTTCTGATAGGTAATAATCATTTAATCATAAATTTTACATTGATGTGTGAGACAAAGAAAAATGTCAGAAAATGCTCAAATTTGAGTTTGCTGCAATGAACAACCTCTTAAATTCCAACAATGTCTGGATACCACCACCTTTATAAACAATTAGTAAAATTATCATCTCAAAGTTTAATCATCATTTACATTGTCAACAGAAATCCATTAGCACAGCACAAGACTGTAGGTGGCACTAGTCATACTTCCTCTTGTGACAAATCTGATTTCTTACCAGTTCACAAATAAACCACTTATTGTCAAACAGCAATAATGATTAAAATATGTATAAAAAATGTAAAATTAAATACTGCACTAAATAAAAGTAATAAAAAAAGTTTCTCTTGTATCAATTTTTTTTAAATATTTGAAATTCTTTATTAGTCATGCTTTATTTCCTTATTTTTTAATGGGAATTTTAAAGTAATTTTTTTTGTTGCTTTGCTTTTATGCAATTTCTGATAATTACAGAATGAATCCCCCATTTTTTAAGTTTAAAGTAAGTCTATTTTTGTGTGATTTTTTTTAATTTGTATTTTCTGCAGACATATCCACCACATAAAATGAGACCCAGGTGTATAAATAATCATAAATCTTAAGTGTTTCACTCAATTATACTATGCACAATGTATTTCTAATCATTGTCTTGTTCCTTTTCATATCAACTTCTATGTATTATATCATAGTTGGTTTTTATATTCATCAGAGTCTGTTTTAGTATAAAATCTATCAATAAATATTAGATGCTAAAGTTGACATTATATCAAGTGTGTGCATCACTTCTCAATATCTAAATCAGACTATATTGAAATTGTATGGCTATAGTCATTGTATATTTTGTTTAAAATACCAAAAATGTGTCTCAAGTATATTTTAAGTTTAATGAAAAAGTGTATATATAATGATAAAAAAAAGGTCCAAAAAATAGCCAAAAAATAAGACTGTCAAAACAATTTGTGAAAATGATAACTAATCAAAAATGTAAGACGATTTAAGTGTAAAAGTTTATTTGGCCATAATTGCAGTGTAAATAACTATTTTCAAAAAATCTTTCATGGCGATTTGACTAATTTCTGTGAATTTTTGTTGGTTATAATAATCATATATAGTGTAAAAATACATATAAATATATATGTTTAGCTAACAATTTTAAAATAGTAACTTTATCTTTCTTATTGCATTGCCAAATTTATACAATATTTATATCATTTCTATGTAATATTAATATCATTTATCTCCTTTATTACTTTTTACAATACGTTTTACAACCCACCTTTGACGTTTTCAATTGATCCAGCAATCGAAAACGTCATTAGTGAGTTGTAAAAAACATTTAAAATAGTAATAAAGAGCATAAATGACATTAATATTATATGGATTTGGCAATGAAATAAGAAAGACAAAGTTACTAAAGAGCATAAATGATATTATGTTTTAAATAGTCTATTAATAAAAGTAAAATTCTCCACAATAACTCTTCACCAAGAAATACAGTAAACAAGACTTATCAAGTATTTGATACTTATTCTGAATTCTTATTACTGAATTACTCTCTAATTAACAATATAACATATAAACATTTATTGACAACTAATTATATGGCGAGCTATATTGACTGTAAAATAACTCTCTGAAAGTAAGAAATTTTAAATCTGTTTGAAGTCTGATGAAAGCTTTACTATTCTATAACTTAAACCACAAAAATATGCATTATAAAGAGCTGTATTAAGAACAATTCTACTCAACTCGTTATATATATATATATATATTGTGTGTGTGCGTGTGTGTGTTCATATGTGCAAATGTGTATATATTAAGACACTGATTATTCTTTGAATTATGAGTAAATAGAAATGTAAACTCTAATATCGAAATTACTGCTTAAATATGTAATATACAAAACATCATATACCCAGTTGTAAAAAATGACATCACAATTGCTTTGTTTTAAAATTTTAACATATAGTTTTTCAGCAAGGATATAACCATAAAAACATTAAATATAATATACATGTATATGTACACACACATAAACCACTAAAAATTGAAGCTGTAAAATTAACAAGTTATAGTTAACACATATGGGGGGCAAAAGCTAAACTATCAATTCTGTGAAAATAATTAGGTGTTTCAAGTTTTTGACTGGCCCTATGATTAGAGGTATATTTGTATAATCCATGATAATGACAGGGGTCAAGTTCTTTAGTCAATATTTTAAAATTATTCCTGTATACATATATAATAAGTCACAAATTTTACACTTGAAAGCAATTATAAAATATTAAGTAAATATTTCCATAAGCAAAATATTAAAACATTAAAACAATATTCAACACACTTTTTTTTAAAAAAAAAAAAAAAATGAAAATAAGAGAAATAAATCATAGTTATTTTGAAAATAAAAGCAATTATTTTAATTTGCTACGAATTTAGTAAGCATGTTTTTATAATTTCAGAATCAGAATGTATATGTTTTATTTTATGTGATATATATTTATAAAATATATTTTGTATTATTTACAAAACATTTCATGGGATATAACATAGATATTTTTTTAAATAAATAATGCTTTGCTCTGTAAATAAACAAATTTTATATTTACTTAGTTTTACATTAACATACAATATTTTTTTCAAATATTTTTTTCGTCATTGAGTGGCAATAACTAACTATTCGACCTTTAAGCAAACTAACTAGACCTTAAGCAATGATAATTTCAACAATATTTAGAAAATTTATATGGGCAGATTGTGCATTAACTGAATTTTAGAAGTAAGTATTATAAATTCTATTAATTTTTGCAACTATAAAATAAATCTGTGCCATTGTTTTATCAAAACTAGCAACAAATCAACCTCTTATATATTGAAAATATAATAATATATATATATAAGATTTCTTTCATTACAAACACATACAAAAGTTTTAAAAAATCATAATAACAATGATGTTCTATTAGAATGGTTAACTTTCTTGTATAGACAATCAGGTATTCATTCTGTTTTAAAAATATCTTCAGTTATTAGTAAAGTCTGAATTGAGTTATTAATCATTTGATTATCGCAACGTTGACTGGAAGACTTCTTGTGAACAAATTAAGACTAATGACAATTACAAAAATTAATCTCAGAAGACTTCTTCAATAAGATGTGATCAAGAAGAAAAGGAAATAGGAAGAAATTAAAGACAGAAAATGGAAAGAGTTGCAATTAAAAAGAGATCAAGAAAATAAGAAAATCCTTTAGGAAGCCAGAAACTCTTAAAAAGACATAATTGAGACACAGACTCATTAAATGAGCCCTTTAGAGAAAAATACGTAACATATTTGCGAAAACATTTTTTAAAAAAATATAATTAAAATTTGCAGGTAACTTTTTGTAAATGTTTTTTTCTTCTTGCAAACTTATAGTAAACACATCATGAAGAAATCTTGACTTATCAGTAAAATGCTTTTCTTTATTCTATCATGAGATAAAGCCGTAGCAATCGATTTAAAACGCTTTTATATATTTAAACATGAAAGTATATTATAAATACCTTGACCATTCAAAATCAATCTCTCAACTTATTTTTAATTAAAACTATATCTGCTTTTTAGTATGTATATGTGTGTATATATACATTTTTTTTTTGTTTTATATTGAGATTACATTTTACAAATACACACTTTATTTAAATTAAACATACGACAATAATACCATAGTATTTATATATTATACTATTTTCATCATCTAATATTAAATATTAAATGTCAATCATAGGTCAGCGACAGCTGCTTTTCAAGCAGTTGTCCCGGGTTAGCGGTTTCGCTCCCCGGCTGATGCTATGACACATGGGAAAAAATATTAAATGTCTTCAGAAAAATGTAACTTTATTTAAATATTCCAATTATATTCAATTGTTAGTAATAGCACACAGGTAAGTAAATACGACCTCTGTGCTATTACTAACAGTTAAATAGAGTTAGAATATTTAAGTAAAGTTACATTTTTCTAAAAGCATTCAATATTTAATATTATATGATGGAAATAGTCCAATATATAAATACAACTAAGATACTATCATTACAAACCTTCAGGAAAACAACAATAATGCCAGTTTTTAATTGCTGCTTTTCAAGTAACTATTTCAAGTTTATGCAACATTCCAATTGATTTTGTTTGAAAATTATGGTTTAGGTTAATCAAATTTTTCAGTATTTTCATTTTATTGATTTAAATAATGAGATTTCTTTTCCAAATAATTTATATTTTAATATCAAGCAAAAAGCAAAACAAAATAACATTTAATTGCAGGTTTTATAGTTTTATTTTTTATTTAAAAATGTGAATAAAATAAAATATACTCATGCATTCATCAATAATTTCTATTATAGTTTTACAAATAATGTATTATGTGAATACATTGATTATCTTTAATATAAATACATATATGATCTTGCAGGAATGAAAGTAAATGCTTTAAACTTTGTTTAAAATCATGATTAAAAATCAGTGCATTTATTTTAAGTCATAAAGAGGTTAGTAAATCCAGGAATGCTTTATGCGACCTGTGCAGAGATTGACTTACCTGAACTACATATTTGATACTTACTCATATTTATTTGATAAGTTTTTAATCTCATAAAAGTAATATTATGGATGAATTAATGTGAACCTATTCTTCATTGCTCTAATGGTCACTTTTCTTTTAAATGTCAGCTTTCTTTCAAGTGACATTGTTTTTGTATGCCTATGCTTTGCAAGTATATTATTATTATTATTATTATTATTATTATTATTATTATTATTATTATTATTATTATTATTATTATTATTATTATTATTATTATTATTATTATTATTATTATTATTATTATTATTATTATTATTATTATTATTATTTAATAAATGTGGTTTTAATTTCTCCTTATTTGTAAAAATGAAAAATACTTAATTGTAAATTATTAGAGAAAAAATATAGTTATTATTATTATTATTATTATTATTATTATTATTATTATTATTATTATTATTATTATTATTATTATTATTATTATTATTATTATTATTATTATTATTATTATTATTATTATTATTATTATTATTATTATTATTATTAATGGATATTAATATGGATAAGTGTTCAACAGTTTCTTATTCCAAAAAATCTGAAATGATAATTTGTCCTTATTATATTGAAGATCATAATATAAAGTTTGTTGATACTCAGAAAGACCTTGGAATTATTTTTGCAAGCAATGGATCATTTCATCATCATATTGAAAATGTAGTAAATAAGGCTTTTAAAATTATGGGTGCAATTTTAAGGCATGGTAGACAATTTAGTAGTTTTACAAAATATAAATTGTTTCTCTCTTTGGTTTTGCCAATTTTAGAATATGGATCTGTCGTTTGGAATCCCAGTTCCAAACGAGATATTATCAAAATTCAATTGGTTTATGACAAATTTTTTAAGTACATTAAATTAAAAGACCATTATCTATCCCTATCCATTAGAAGAAAAATGAGAGATCTTAAAATTTTATATAATCTTGTGAATCAAAAAATTATATTAACTAACAAAATTTCAAATATTGCGTTTAATAATTGTTTACATAAAACATGTACATTTACTTTATTTTATATTAAGGTTTGTCGCTCTAACATATTAAAATTTTCACCTTTGCTTCGTTTGCCTAATACCTATAATCATGATTTTATTAATGAAAATATTTTTTCTTTAGACTTTAAAAAATTTGTTACTCATCTTGTAAAAAAGTATGGCATATAATTATATTATTTTCATCATTTTTACTCATTTATGTATATTATTTATGTATATTATTGTATAGTTATTATAGTGCAATTCTGTAATTGGCTTAATGCTGTAGTTTTGTACGGTAAATAAATTGAATTGAATTGAATTGAATTATTATTATTATTATTATTATTATTATTATTATTATTATTATTATTATTATTATTATTATTATTATTATTATTATTATTATTATTATTATTATTATTATTATTATTATTATTATTATTATTATTATTATTATTATTATTATTATTATTATTATTATTATTATTATTATTATTATTATTATTATTATTATTATTATTATTATTATTATTATTATTATTATTATTACGTTTCAAAGCAAACTTTATTAGGCAAAAACAGGTTACATTATTATCAAGTAATACATTGTATCAAACATAATATACTAGGATACATCTTGAAACACAGAAAAAATACTATTATTTTTCTTAACCATTAGAGTCTTTTGTAATTCACATACTTTTAGATATTTGAGTTCTTATTGTGGGTTCATTTCAGTTTTCCGTTTTCCTGAGGTTGTATTTGGCCTACTCATTATAAGGCTGCTTTTATTTTAAAAAGAGACCAAGTGGCAGCATAAATGTCCGGTGGTGCAAGAAGATTGTCCCTTTCCTTAAGTTTTTCTAATTTGTTGTGATATGTGTTAGGATGTCTTCTTGTATTGTTTCCTAAAGTGAAACCACATCTGGTACACCATAAGGCATATATACTGAAAGTTGCTGCATGTATTATAGGTATTTTGTTTTCATTGAAAGTTTTTAGCATTTTTTCTATTGTGGTTTCCCTTTTCCTATAATTATTCAACATCAATTGTCTGACTTTCTTTAACCTTTTAACCGCTAATTAAATGATTGGTTGTATGAGGTAAAAATCAAATCTTTTAATTGGCCAACTCACAAACTGAAGACAAAGCCTATTGTTAAAACATATTCGCCTATAATATTAAATTCAACTCAGATACGTTTATAAAAAGTATATTATTAATTTTTCACGTTATGAAGAGAACAAAAGTTCTTTCAAAAATAAATTGCTATTTATTTATTCTAAAATATTCAATTTCGGCAACATAAAAGCTATAATATAAACAAAAAGATCGACTTTTACGTTATAGAAAAGTAAATATTTCTTTTTACTACATCTTCAATATTTGTACTAAAATCTTCAATATTTTTCGAAAATAATTTTGTTTTTTTATTATTCTCTCTGAGAATAATTTTAATTTCCATAAATATAATTTTATAATACTTAAAATTGGATTTGAAATGAAAATCTCAGCGTTTTTCTTTATTTTCTTTGATCAGGCGGTTTCTTTGTTGTTTCCAGCCAATCAAAATGTCTTTTTCAGCTGAGAGCTTGCTAAGAACCAATCACAAATAATGTTCTTTCTTTGTTTAGGTTTAAATGCGTTTTTTTTTATTTTTTACTTGTAAAATAAGTCGGAAGAGGTCACCATCGTACAGAACTTTTAAAAATCTCTTCAAAACGTATCGAATGAATTTTTTAGCATAAGAATCGGCTGAGTTAGAGTGACTTCAGATGTCTACGAGGAGCCTTGTAAAAAACAGTCTTTTGGTTAAGCCTTTACAGTGATGTATCAAATGTTCTTGTGTTTCTTTTTCCTGGTGACACAAAGCACACATTGGATCAACATTTAGGTAAAATCTTCTGAACCAAATAAAATGTGCTGTAGGTAGTGCATTTAAATTCAATTTGAGGATAAAGTCAAATAATTTAGGTTCTAAATACCATGTTTTGTACTTTTTGAGTAATTGTCTATTATTTATTCCTAGTACTGTTAGCCTATTGTTGTTTTCTTGGTTCTGAGATAGAAAATTATGAATTTGCCAATAAGTATATTTAATTTGGTTCTTAAGTGCTATTTTACCTTTAATGTTTTTAATACTTATCAATAGTGTATTTATTATTATTATTATTATTATAATTATTATTATTATTACTACTTCCGGTTTTCTAGTGTAAAGACGTGTTTACTTGTTCTCTTGATTTTTTAAATTTTTAATGATGGATTCATGTTCTATTTGTAAAGAACTTTTACCAAAAAATGGTAATTTCGTATCCTGCTTTGGTTGTACGTCCGGTATGCACTTTGCATGTGCATCGTTGAGTGATACTACTTACCGAAGAATGTCTATAAAAAAGAAGCAAGAATGGAGGTGTGCTGCTTGTAGAGTTAGTTTTTCTAAGGCTAGTGATGTTTTGGATTCATCTATGACTGCTAAAAATTCACCTGATTTAATTTTGGAGGAAATTTTGGATAAATTAAAATTATTGCCGGTGATTCACAACACAATTTCAGAGTTATCCCAAGCAGTTGCTAATTTGCGGACAGAAGTTATTTCTTTGCGTGAAAATGTGGATCGGAATAATCAAGAAATAATTAGCGTCTTTTCCAATTCTTGTACTTCAAATGAGAATGAGATTTTGTTATTGAAAGATAAATTACATTCTATGGAACGATTTAATCTGGATCATGAAATTGAAATACAGGGTTTGCCCTTGTCAAGAAAAATGAAAATTTGGCCGTTAATTTTAACTAACGTGGCCCGGACAAGCTTCGGTGTTACAGATGTCGCTGTAGATTTGGAAAACGTTTTTCGTACAAAAATAAATCAGGAGCTCCAGGTTTTGTTGTAGCTCGTTTTAAATCACGAAAATTCTGCCATACAGTTTTTAATAAATAAAAAATCTGTTTTAACAGTTTCTCAAATTTTGCCTGGGG